>JBBPCY010052389.1:0-12918 GCA_037974405.1 Brachyalestes nurse
CTTAAACTAACTGTGCTTAAGGTCCCCAATGTGGAACGCCCTCCCTGAACATCTGAGGGCAACACAATCCACTGACTGCTTTAAAAAGGGACTTTTCTTTGTAATATAATTTATTCTTTAAAATTTATTCTTAATTTTATTCTTTAATTTTTAATTCTGAATAACTTCCGTAAAGTGACCTTGAGTGTTGTGAAAGGCGCTGATAAATAAAATGTATTGCAATTGCAAATCATCTTTTTAAATGCATATCCAGAACCTCTTTGAACCCTCTCAAAGGTCATGCAAATCTTCATTCTGATGGGATAGACTTGCATGCAGCAATTTCAGACCACACCAGTGCTGATATTTACAAAGCAGTCATAAGGAGCATTGAGCTTAGATCAGATTCCTCTGTATTTATGATGGTTATTGTCACAAAACTGATTCTAGATCAGTCTTAAAAACCTGTTTTCTAAAATGCCTGCCTGCAATGTTTGGCTGCACAGTGAAGTATTTTCATTTTTATAGTTCACAGCATGTCAAAATGTTTCTTAAAATACTGTGTATTAAACCTCTTCAGCAAGTCTGTGCCACTTTAATGAGGAGCTGGAGGCAGTTTGAGAGAAGTGTTAGGGATGTTTTTACAGAATCTGGGTGCCTAATAAATTCTAGCCTTTGTCTGCGTTACCCTCAGAGCTGAACTAAAGTACTGAACTAAAAAATTAAAATTTAATCTCAAAACGATTCTGAATAAAAAGTGTAAAACTTTGTCAATTGTATTTTTCACCAAACATGACCTCGTTCATAATCACTGTTCAGGAGCCACTTACTAAGAAGTGTTAGCCCTCAAACTCTAGGATTATTCTTTAATCTTGTATACAGAAGCTAATATTTTGTTGTAATATTTCTAGTCCATGTTCATAATGACAGATTTATAGAAAGTTGGAAGTCACAATGAAAAAATGATAAGCTCTTATGATACAATAACACTTCGTATCATAATTATTTATTAAGCAAGGGTTTCGCATGTTGATTTGTTTATTACTTAATTTATACGAAATCCAAAGAAATCACATGAATTGCTAATTCTGAAATGAGAACAATTAAAGGAGGGTTTAACAGGTTTATTATTTTTGGTTTTTTATTAACAATTGTTTACTTTAGCTGCTGGACTCTTTCTTGACCTAAACATGGATATACACATACACACAACCCACCAACAGGCAAACACACAGTGTGTGTCTTAGAAGTAACAGAAGTTATGGGGCTGCTATATGAGCATCATCTCCTAATGCCTACTGCTTCACACAGTCATCTTTTGAGTGTGTGAGTGCTGGAGTGCTGACTGTTCTATATACTCTTTACCACAGCATTGAATTAATCAGATTCTCAAGAGACTAGTAATTATTAACTGTTTGAATTACTTGCTTTTCTGGCAGTAAGAACAAATCCAATGAAATGCAAGGGAAGAATCACTGTTTTCTGGTTACTGCTTTCTAAAGATAGCTGTGTTCATCCCCAGACACAGACTCAGAGTCAGCTCATCATTAGGGTGTCATGAGTGTCTCTCACTGCATACTGTGCTACATTTCTGTCATTTAAAACTGTCATCTGGGGACCGTAATTACAAATGTGATGACAGATGATTTGACCATAGAATGAGTAACATTCACACTACTATAATGTGAACTGGCTTTATTAATAGAATAGCAAATAATAGAATAGAATAGAATAGATTAGAATAGAATAGAATAGAATAGAATAGAATAGAATGAAAGGTAATTGAATTCTAAGGACTATGCATCAGGTCTAAGATTCTGGACCAAATCAAGCATTCAGATCTGATACAGTATCAAAATATTACAACACATGGTGTTACTATCTTAGTTCTGTTACACTGTGAGTGTTCTTGTTTCCTTTCCTGTAATTTCAAATAAACTTTGTATTATTCAGGAATTTAGGGGAGTGCTTTTGCCATGTCCTAGACAGGCTTACATCAGAGGAGCAGAGTCTGACATCTCTTTCTCCTCTGCTCTGATCAGTGCTGCTGTGTTACGCCAGTGAGGAGATAAAGCATGCGTAATAAATTAGAGCCTCCAGGTCCTGGTTGGGGATGTGGTGGGATAGGGTAGGGGGATGTCTGTGGGAGAAAAACATAAACTTTTATCATCCATCTTCCCATTCATTATTCCACTTCAGCTGGAAAAACAAACAAGCTTTGGAAATATTATCTCCTTCTCTTGCTCTTATCCGGTTGTGCACCTGGCTTCATAAGTGGAGAAACAGAAACCTTTTTTTTTCCTTAGAAAAGATGAATCTCAGTGAGATGATCGCCTGGCCGTAGTGCAGGTCTATTACTCTGCTTACGAAATAGAGGATCACAGCCTTTGTCTGGGCCACACATTTCTGATAGCCTGAAGGGTAGTGAGCTTTAAAGGCCTGTTATTTGATGATAGAGGTCTTTTTAGAAGATAAAGCACATGAAAAGGTCTGTTGTTGTGAACTGTCCCTGGTGCTGAACAGTTGTCCATTTTTGTGCTGAGCATCAGTCTAACATCAGCAGCTGTGTGCAAATATATAGTGAAATGAGACAACATTTCTTCATGGACCACAGTGCAACATATAGCAGCATACAACATTCACCATCAACAGAGTGCATGTCACAACAGACAGTAGACAATAGACAAACAGTAAACAGACAGCTAGTGTGGACACTTTGTAAACCTTCCAGAAGGATGAGAATTGCACTATAGGTATGATTACTGCACAGGAGGCAGTTAGCAGCATTGAACAAAGTGCAAAGAATGACAGAACAGTGCAATAAATAGACAATAAGGTGGTGTAGCAGTAATGTGAGTGGAATGTGAATCTTAGACAGTCTACCAGAATGAAATATTGCATACATATATTATTATTGCACATGAGCATTTGGTGTTGCACTGGAAACATTTTCTTTTTGCTCAGGACAGTTCGCAGCACAGAAACCACAATGAGTAAGTCTAAAATTATAACAAAACACTATAATGGTGCCAGTATTGGCAGTAAACAGGGTTACAGTAAAATAAAGTGCAGGTGCTTATTGAAAGTCCAGAGTGTAATATGAACCAGAATGATACTCTTTGCCAGATGATAGAGAAGAGAAGAGTCTGTGTAATGGGTGGGAACAGTCTTTCACAATGTTTCTGGCTCTGTTAAGACAGCGGGTTTGGTAAATGTCCTTCAGGGGGCAGAGGCACAGCGATAACCTTCTCAGCTGCTCTCAGTATCTGCTGCAGTGAGTTACGGTCTGAAACATTACAGTTCCCATAACCATGACGCAACTCGTGAGCAGACTTTCTATGGTACTTCTATTGAACACAGTGAGGACTGGTAGGGTGAGGCTCACTCTCTTCTGTCTTTGTAGAAAGTGCAGGCGTTGCTGAGTCCCCCTTGACCACCACATTTTAAAAACTATTTTTAGTATGTAGATTGCACCATTACCTAATTTCTGTCTGCAGTGGCGCTGTGCTGTAATGTGCAGTCTGACTTTGTCACTGTCTACAATAAGTACTAATAAAGACCACCAAAAAAATAATGCATTTACTTTACTTGATTCAAATGTGTACATAATCTTCACTACACCATTACCACCGAAACAAAATAATAATAGTAAAAATAAAATAAGCAAACTGAAATGCAAAACCGTGTTATTGTATTGATCTAAAGGAGATTAGCTCCACACACTCACGCTAAAGTGGTCAGCAGTGTTTGGATTCGGACTTTTTTTAAACAAGGCACAAAATACATGGCAGCCAATCAGAACAGAGCTTATTTACATATCGTCACCTTGCAAAATAATCGCCTATGTCATTTATTGGCAAAATTGACTTTTTCGCCTAAATCATGATGCTGGCCACCTATTGTAAAATTGCCTACACCGTCAGTCGATCAGATAATATGATTCTACCACTTTAGGACAAGGGCTTGCCCACTGAAATTTGTGTGTGTGTGTGTTTCCTGAAAAACTTGAAAAAAATTAGTTAGGCAATTATTTTAGCAAGGGGTCAATATATTAATCTTAAGGGCCCAGTCACAAAAGCCGGTTTTTTGCCTGTTCAATTCAAAGACATTAAGAGACATTGGAAATGGTTTCATATAAAGAACTTAAAATTAAAAAAATAATAAACTATTCGAAAGAAATTAGGGACCTTTAAACTTCACCAGTTACGAGATCTGATTATATAATTTACTTCAAATTAAACTATGCTGCACAGCTATCTAAAGAGATTATGGCATGTCATGACGAGAGACCTTTAGACTCTAGTGAAATCAGAAGGAAGAGATAGCCTGCTCTCACAGCGGACCGTCTCAGTCCAGATCTCCAGACGCCTCAGTGGGCTGCACTGATGTTAAAGCCTGTTCGAGCTGGTATAGGCTGTAGGTTTCGACATGTGGTTTTGTATTGGTCCTCATTTTCTACAGCTCTCGGTTGTGATTGGATAATTACTGCAGAATATCGCTGTTCGTCTGCGGACCTGAGAGGAGCAACTTTTTTGTTCTTCCAGCGCTCAAACACAGCGCAGACTTACAGTATCTCAGAAAGAAACAGGGGGGCTCCGGAATTAGAGGTGTTGATTATTTGACAATTTCACAGAGGTTTAGGTGTTCAGACTGAGATGGACTGCAGGGTTTCTCCTTGTCGTTTAAAGCTTTTCCATGCGGGGATCTGAAAGGAGGCAGAGGAACAGGGCTGGAAGCAGAGGAACAGGGCTGGATAAGGTGGAGCAGGACTGGAAGCTATGGAGCTGGGCTGGAAGCAGAGGAACAGGGCTGGATAAGGTGGAGCAGGGCTGGGAGCTGTGGAGCTGGGCTGGATATAAGGTGGAGCGGGACTGGAAGCTGTGGAGCTGGGCTGGATAAGGTGCAGCAGGGCTGGAAGCTGTGGAGCTGGGCTGGATAAGGTGGAGCAGGGCTGAACGCCAAACGCCCGATCGTCAGATTTAAAGAAACTCCGGGTATATCGCTTTAAAGTTGAACAAAATGTTAGAACTATTTTCTGAATGGAGAGCGTAAGGTTTAGGACGCATTAATGGCAGCGGGGGTCCCGGAGGGTGCTGGTGAGAGGAACTTCTCGCGGACATGCCGCAGACCGCGCGCGCCGGGGCCGTTCCGCTGAGCTGAGCTCTGCTCGCCATGGATGAAAAGCCCAGCAGACTCCTCCTCGTCCCGGTGCTGGCCGTTCTGTTCGTCATGATCGGCTATCAGTACATCTGTCCCGCCGACAGCAGGTCCTGTCGCCTCCGGACCGGGCCGAGCGCTTTGCTGTTCCGGCACTCGCCCGGGCAGGACAGAGGCTCGGACGAGGAGGGTCCGGGCACGTTTCCCTTAAAATTCAACTTCACCCATGAGGACCTCGAGCGCCACGTGGATTTTGACATCAAAGGCAGCGACGTGATCGTGTTTCTTCACATCCAGAAGACCGGCGGCACCACGTTCGGCAGACACTTGGTCCGGAACATCCACCTGGAGCGGCCGTGCGACTGCCAGCCGGGCCAAAAGAAGTGCACATGCCACCGGCCGGGTAAAGCGGAGTCGTGGCTGTTCTCGCGCTTCTCCACGGGCTGGAGCTGCGGCCTGCACGCCGACTGGACCGAGCTGACCAGCTGCGTGCCCTCCGTGATGAACAGAAAGCAGAGGAAGGACGCGCCGCTCCAGAGGAGGTGAGGATGAAACTTCACTCCACAGCCCACGGAACTGAACGCTAGCTGCAGGTAGAGGTGCAGAGGTGCAATAAAAAATAAACCCTTCACTACATCGTTTTAATGAGATGTTATCTCGTAATCATGACACGTAATGTCCTGTTATGAAACATCTCGTCACTAGTGAAAAGTACACAGTGACAGGTGAAGTAACAGAGTAACATTGCCTCTGTGGTAGGAAGTGAATGGTCTGACTGGGTGAGAGAGCAGCAGGTCCTGTGGAGTGTTCCCAGTATGCAGTGGTTATTTACCAAAAGTGGTCCAAGGAAGGACAGCCGGTGAACCAGCGACACGGGATTGGCTCTCGGGGCTCACTGTTGGTCCGATCCCCCAGAATAACAGCTGGCTTTGTTTGAAATGTGTAAACACGTAATGCACTGCACTGGGTCTGTGTACTATTATTTATGTCAACTATTATTACTGACATACTTTCTCATTAAAATACACTACTTTCCAGCATTTATACAGTTATTTTAACAAAACACCTCCTTATAACGACATGCTGAAGGACTTTTTGCTTTTATTTTGCCTGGCAGTAATATGCTACACTGATGACGACGTCTATAAAGATCTATAAAAAGTATACATTTAAATTACTCCAAAGAATGGCACCTGCAGACTAAGAAGAGCATGTGCTGAGGGAGTGATTAGACGTGCTGCCTGATTGTAAGCAGTCTCTGATAGGAGGTGTATGAAAGCCGCATAGCATTGGAGCTTAAGGAGAATCACTGTGAAACTCATTTGCATTCCATTCAAGGTTTAAGAGATAGATAGAACAGTTACTTTACATCATTTCAGCATAAAAGTATACATATTTGAATTGATGTGGTGTTAAGTATAACAAGCTTGCCACACACATGCACTGTATCAGACATTTGTACAAAACTGCAAGCCCATATAGTCATTACAGTCATATCAGTACTGTTCCTCTATCACCGTCTTGCTCACTCATATTCCCGAGGGTTTCTCACTGCTCCTGCAAGTGCATGTTTATGGCCCACCACTAAAGGGACTCCTTACCCCTGAAGATGTATGAGCACTTCTAGAAAAGTGGGGTAGGGCTGTTGACTGTAGTATTGTACTACACTTTATCAAACTGCTCCCTATGACAAGAAGATTAAAGCACAGCGCTTTAATCTGCTGCTACAAAAGTTTGAGTTCACCCTATAGGTTGTGGCTCAATTGTAAAGTGGTAGAGGGAAATTCCTGGATTTCCATTCATGGAAATATATACCATTATTATCATGTTGACCTTATAGTCTCAGAGTTCACTTACTCAGCAGAACAGAATGTCATTGCACTAGAACTCAGACAACCCAGTCAGCCACAGACTGAGGGTGAAGTTCACAAAGAAATAGAGAGCTAGACTTTGCTCAGCAAGCTCCAGTTGGTCCCCTTATTTTCTAGCAGAGATAATGTTGCATAGTGGTGACATTTTCAAGATCACTGACATTGTGGGGGGGTGTCATATTGCAGCATGAGGCCTTAAGTAAACAGTAAGAGAAACTCTCCATCTGTTATCTTATTTCAGGACATTAATCCTGCCCTGCAATGAAATCTCTCATCCAGTAAATCCTTAATCTTAAGTCACCATGCCAAGAAAACATTTCTTTCAAGTGGGGAAAATGGAAAAGAAGGACACATAAAGAGCACTCGAAACTTCAGGTTGCATTTATATTTGCAGTTTAATGTAGTTTAATATAGAATGTGACAGGCAAACCCATGCCATAAAACAGCAGCGCTCAGTGTGATATGCATGCAGGTGTCAGGGAAACGTCCTCTATGGGCTCTGAAGCAGGTGGCAGAGCACTGTGTGAGCAGATGTCCAGCATCTTTAGAAATGGTTAAAGAGCTAAATGATTAAAGATTGTTTTTGCCGTTTAGGAAAGCAAGGAAGTGGCACATTTTCAATATACATTAGAAGCAATGCAGTTATATACTGTTAGCATACGCTGACTGAATTTATCTGCTTCATATATAAATATATACAGTTATAGATACTTATTCGTGGTTCAGCAGTTGCTGCTTCAGTCTCTTTCTGAGAGCCGAACTAATAATTGTTCGCGGAAATCCCTGCACATTCGTGGAAACCGCAGATATCCTCCACATTTTTTTTCTTGCTTTTGTGACTTCGGACTCATCCGCCAGGCCTCTCATCCTGGTGCTGGTTGTTTAGGTTTGGCTGCAGCGCTTAGTAAGACAATCAGACACCTGAAAAGAATGAGACTCTGCTGCTCAGCGGCCAAACATAAACAACCAGCACGAGGACGAGGGGGCGTGATGGACGAGGCCCAGGCGTCACAGTTTTTTTTTGTGGCAATATATAATTTTTTATGCATTTTAGTGACAAATTATTAAGAAAAATATAATTGACTAATTGCATAAATATTAACGGAAATTCAGCTACATTTCCATATACAATATAACTATACATTTTTTTGGTACTGTCCAGAGAACGCAAAGAAAGCTTGTCTTGGGATGGTGAAATACCGCTGTACTCAGAGGCGGGAGGTTTGAAAGTAGCCAATACAAGAACGTTATTAATTTCTCCTTGCTGCTGATTGGCTGCTGCCCTCTGACGCATCTCTGGTAGCTGCAGTCCAGAATTTCCCCCGTGGAGCGTCTCAAGTGTTCTTGTATTTTTTGATTTGTTCTTCTTAAAGCATTGTATTTTTATTGCTGTAAAATAAATTAATGTATTACTGTTTTAACGCTGCTTATACCAAAGAAAATGCATGTGCATGGATTACAGTCTATACAGCTGAGTTTAAAAAGAAATTAAATAGTTTATAAATAGTTATATATATATAAAATTAACACCGATTAATTGCATGCCGTGGTGCTCTGTAAAATGAAGGATGCAGTGAGTGGCAAGTTTACATATAAAAATGGACAGATGGAACAGTTGTTAGGAGTATCTTTATCTGCAATTCATGCAATAAGGAATACGGAATCGGATTACATCAAGTCTAAAATATCACCTCAACAGCCCCTGATACCAGCGCTAGGGGCCTGCCACACTGGACCAGGCACTCAGACCTAAACTGAGCATGTCTAACTCTGACCCACTAACTAACTGGAGAAATAGTGTGAAGGGGTGCCATTCTATTATTACTTCTAGGTTATAATTGTGGCTTGAGATGCCTTCTACTCATGGGTGCTGGAACCATTATATTAGGGGAAGACGTGTGTCGCCCCCACTTTTAAAAGTCATTAACTTCGTCCCCTCACTTATCCACCCAGTAATTTGTATGAGTGAACCATGCGAGAAGCCGAAGGAAAACTCTACGCTACACCCCATCACCCCCCACACCAACCCACCCCAGTTCTAGATTCCCCAACCATGCCCCCCCATTAAACTGCTTCTGACACACGTACTTGTTCGTACATTGTCTTAACCTGCAGCTTATAGATGGACTTAGTTCTATCATTGCTCTTGCTGAAGCATTTTTTCCTCCTCAGTATATTAGGTCATATTGCACATGAACAGAGCAAAAATGTTTTGCTGTAAAACTTGGCAGCTGATTTTTACATTATGTGAACATTTCATGATGAAAGCAGCAGTGGAAATGTTTTTTTTCTATAACCCATCACAATTTGCTGAGTTTATCATAAAATATAATATGTGTCACAGTGGGTCACATTTCAAATAGTTTCCTATCAATATGATTCTTATCAGCAAATAATTGTGTCCTCTGTCAAAGATGTACTTATTTTCACTTCAACTCAACATAACATTTGGGTATCCAAACTCTTGCATACTATTGGTGCACTGTGTAGTACAGTTGTAAAACGTATTCCAATCTGTTTTTTGTTTTGTTCATAAATTGTTATCCCTGCTTTACCCAGTTGATCAGGGGTCAGGACCCCCACAGGACCACCACTTTACAGGTATTAACTGAGTGGACCATTTTCAGCATAGCTGTGACACTTATATTGTAGTAGCATATGTGTGTGTGTGTTTGTGTGTCTGTTGTACAGAGTGAACCACAAGTGCTGCTGGAGTATTTAAACATCTCAGTATCACTGCTGAACTGAGAATAGTCTACCAACCAATATTACCATCAGACTGGATGGTGACAGCCCATGTACTACAATCTTCAAGTCATTCCACAGGTTTTCAATAGGGTTGAAGTGGTTTAAGTCTTACCTCTGTCCTTATAAACACAAGGACATTTACCTTTTTCTCCTTCATCCACTGTGTGGTCAGTTTTGCTGTGAGCTTTGGGTCTCTGTCATCTTGGAAGGTGAGCCTTATTCCCACTGACAACTTTCTGCCAGAGTGCAGCAGCTTTACCTCAAGAAAAGGATGGTATTTTGCCTCATCACTTTTTCTTCTATCCTGACAAGTGACCCTGTCCTGCAGCAGAGAACAGGAAGCTGCCGCTTCCGTGCTTTACTCTAGGTTTGGTGTTCTTTGGATGGTAAGCTGTATTGGCTTTCTGTCAGATGTACTATTTGGTGTTGAGGCTAAATAGTTGGATTTTGGTTTCATCTCATCATAACACCTCTTTCCACTTGGTCTCAGAAACTTCACAGTGTATTTTGGTAAAGCTAAGTCGAGACTAAGGCCTCGTTCACACGGACGTTTGAATCTTGGATAAATTAACGCGCTCTGAACGCCGTAGGAGTTTTGGTAGCGTTTTGTTTCTGATTGATTGGTGTTACACTGGCATTGGTCAGACGCTGTTTAACGCCAGCCTGCAGACCAATGTGTAGTTTTGTGTACTCACCTGTGGGGGCAGTAATTATTTTCTCAGTCTTATTTACTTGTTGGGATTTGTAGTTTTACATTTTCCTTCAAAACTTGATTTGTCGCGGAACAATTAAATCCTCCAAAACGTCAACCGAACACCATGTAAACGCAGTACCTGCGTTTTCTTCATGTTCGTCAGGCTATCGTTAGGCCTCGTTCACACGGGCGTCTGAATCAGCTGTTTTTCTGGCGTTCATTTCCGCCAGGTGAGCGCGGACTGAGCGCCAACCGTTTTTCTGCTCATTGGAGCAAAGCGTCCACACGGGCGTTCAGCCCCGCCTGCGCGTTCGGGTGGCGTCAAAAAACACTGCATGCAACGTTTTCTTTGTGTCAATTTCTGCCGAAATCCTGACGAACGCAAAGAAAACGCCGATACTGCATTTACATGGCGTTCGGTTGACGTTCTGGCAGACCAAATATGTCCCATGATTCAATTGTTCTGGAAACGGCACAAATCAAGTTTTGAAGGAAAATATAAGGCTACAAATCCCAACACGTAAACAAAGAGAATGAAGAATTCTGAAGAGAATAATTACTGCCCCCACAGGTGAATACACGAAACTACACATTGGGCTGCAGGCTGGCGTTAAACAGCGTCAGACGAACTCCAGTGTAACACCAATCAAGCGCAGATACAAAACTCTACAAAAACGCCTATGGCGTTCAGAGCGCGTTCATTTATCCAAGATTCAAACATCAGTGTGAACGAGGCCTTAATGTGTTCTTTCTTGAGGAGTAGCTTTTTTTGCAGCTCTCCCAAACAAGCCACATTTGTGGAGCACTTCTAATATCATCTCTCACACGCAATGACCACTCTTTACCATACATTCCTGTAACTGCTTCAAAGTTGTCATAGGCCTCTTGGTAGCCTCTCTGACCAGTTTCCTCCTCACCCTTCCATCCAGTTTGGAGGGTCCTAGTAGCGACAAACTCTTTCACTTCTTAATTATAGACTTTACTGTGCTCCTGGGGACTGATGAAGCCTTTGCAGTTTTTTGTATCCATCTTGTGCCTGTCCACAGTTTTAGCACTGAGATGCTTTGACAGTGCCTTGCCACCCATAGTTGATTGTTAGCTTTCAGTTGAAGGTGATTAGTTACAACTGATTGAGTTTACAAGTATTTTTAGGAGCTTTTCTACCATGTCTGTATTAAAATACCTGCTCAGTGGTAGTCTATGGGGGCCTTGACCATTGAATAATGGAATGAAGTCATGCTGAGAAAAAGACAGACAACAATCTATTAGTTGTAGAGCTATAACGTGGTATTATATTGTAAGTGGAGCTGAAAAAATGGACACAGAGAGCAGATTGAAGGCAGGTGTAACTAGTTATGTGGCCAGTGAGTGTATATTATGTATATCTGTTCGTATAAAATCAGAGCTGTATATAAACTAATTTAGCTCACATTCTTTGTCATTCCACATTCTACAGTCACCATCAAAGGAAACCCAGAAGTCTTTCCAGAGTAAGCACTTTACTTCTTTCAGCATGGGAGTACAATTTATGATAAAAACATTGGTTATAAAACTTTCTTACCTTCGGTGACTACAAGTTTCAGCAGTCATTCCTGTGTTGCTTGTATTGTACTGATAACGTTGTGTTGGTTTAGTATTTTAGTAACTTTCTAATGGACTCTGCACTGTAGCAAACCAAGCCTCAAGCCTTACTATCTCTTCATGCTCCATTAACTCAGGTCAGCTTAGCGCTGCGGAGGGCAGTTGCCGTCCTGGGACCTGGCAAATGAAGTCCCACCTGAGAAAGGGCACTGTGGACTTGAAATAGGGGAAGTGGCAGGGGGGTGTGATGGTACTTAATAAGCTACAGACTGATCACTGCATCATATGAGTAAAATTCACATAAAACCTTTCTATGGAAAGAGCTGATTTACAAAAGGGTTCTTTGTTATGATGGGCAAAAGAATGCTTTGTAACAACTGGAGTGTTTTTAAGGAAAGCACGTCAGTAGGTAATAATTTAAAAGGTTAGTTCAGTGATTTTCAACCTACTCTCCATCTGCAGCATCAGTGGCGTCACTTGTGGACAGTAATTTAAATGCTTTGGCTTCTACTATTAATGTGTTTTGAGTCAACTATATTTCTTATGCTATTACTAAGCGCAGGAAAACATGTCAGGTCCAATATAAAGTATTCGTGGCTCATTGTAAATTACCCCACACTACAGTAAACAGTGGGGGAAATAATGATTTGATCCCCCGCTGAATTTGTAAGTGTGCTGATTCTGTGGACAGATGTGCTTTATACACATATCTGTAACTGATAGATTGATTGTAATCTGTGTGCAACATGGATACTTATTTCAATCAATGTCATGCAAATCAATTTTATGTAACATTTTTGGTTGATATTCCGTCTCTCTCCATAAAAATGAAACTACCTCATAAATTAGAGACTGTTCATTTTTTTGTAAGTCAGCAAACTTACAAAT
>JBBPCY010052400.1:0-12917 GCA_037974405.1 Brachyalestes nurse
TGACAAATATTGTTATATTCTGGAAAGCCTCAGCAACAAAAATATGTGAGTAAAGTGAATATAATATGTGAGCCGTGACATTGAGGCAGTCAGCCTGTGGCACTGCTTGGGAGATTTCCTTGATGCTTGCTGTTAACTCTTCTTTGTTTTTGGGTCTGGTGGAGCTCATTTTCCTCTTGATAAAACCCCAAACCTGTGCAGGGGCTGTGAGTTTAGTAGAGGAGTTGTGTGTGACACTCCGTTTAAAACAATCATGCTCTGTAAAATTTGGGCTGATGACTTCACAGTGTTCTAATTTTTTGAATTCCTGTTTTCATGGGTTTTATGATCTGGAAGCCCAAATTATGTACAAATAAACAACTAAGTACTTGAGATGGTTTAAGTTGTGGGCCCTGAATCTATAATCTATGAAAGTGTAAAGTTTTGAATGGAATTATGGAAATAAATTAACTTTTTCCATGATATTCTAATTTTTTGGAAAGGGTCTGTACACACAGCCACCCATTCAGCTTATAGCACTTTAGCCCCACTCATTCAGCCTGAAGTACTTTAGCCCCACCCATTCAGCCTTAAGTATTTAAGCTCCACCCATTCAGCCTATAGCACTTTAGCCCCACAGATTCAGCCTACCACCGTTTAGCCCCACCCATTCAGCCTAAAGTACTTTAGCCCCACTCATTCAGCCTAAAGTATTTTAGCTCCACCCATTCAGCCTATAGCACTTTAGCCCCACCCATTCAGCCTATAGCACTTTAGCCGCACCCATTCAGCTTACAGCACTTAAGCCCCACAGATTCAGCCTACAACAAACAGTTCAGCCCCATGATTCAGCCTACCACCGTTTGGCCCCACCCATTCAGCCTAAAGTACTTTAGCCGCACCCATTCAGCTTAAAGCATTTTAGCCCCACCCATTCAGCCTAAAGCATTTTAGCCCCACCCATTCAGCCTAAAGCACTTTAGCCCCACCCATTCAGCCTAAAGCACTTTAGCCCCACCCATTCAGCCTAAAACACTTTAGCCCCACCCATTCTGACTGAAAACTAAATCTGCTTCTTCAGCTGAAGATTGAAGGAGATGGAGGTGAAGGGTTTACAATCTCAGCTTCAATACTTGCTGGACACATCAATACTGTACCTTCAGAGGGGGTCAAAGGTCATGTCTGATGTGGCGGCTTGTTATCAGTTTAAAGTGGTTCTGCAGTGTGTTACTGATTTACTGCTGCAAATCTGAGATGCTGGACTGAGCTCCTCACATTCACTTTAAACCTCATTACCTTACAGGTCTGAGTTCTCCTCACCAATCGTCCTACAAACACTTCAGTACTATTAAAGTACCGCTGTTCTATTATTTATATTTCAATTACTATTAATATTAATATTACCATTTGGAAGATTTCAACTGCTCTGGAGTTTTATTATATTTAAATACTTAGTTACATTTTGCACTATTTTCCTCATGTTACAGATCATGCTAAAGATTCTTTTATTTCTCATTTAGCGGTCAGTTAGTTTCCACATGTTTTCTTATAATTAATGTAATTTATATATGAAACTGCTGTAACTCCTGTTTGTGGATGGAACAGCTTCATTCTCTACACGGCATGAGCTTCAGTCCTCTTCTGAGTTCCTAACCGAATCTTCAGGGTTTCTTTGTCTGGGACCCTGTTCACACCTGCTCACAGATTGAAAGAACCCAACCGAACTGTTTACATCAGTAGTTTCCTCGATTGATCGGATTAACCACCTCTTAATCGGATTGAACATTTAAACAGATTCATCGGATTACTTGAACCGTTTACATGAGACGTTTTTGATCGGTTTCCATAATTAATCGGATTAAAAGTGAAAAATGTGTGTCCATGTAAACGCGGCTGGTGAAAAAGAACAAGCCGAAGGTGAAGTTTAACCAAACGGGAACTTCATTCGAGCTGAGTGACTTGAACGGAGTTAAACGGAATTAAAATCACACTCAGAAGAGAAACTCGGGTCAGGAGAGGAACTGAAGGAGCAGCGATGCTGCATTATGACGGTGGCGCTCTCTTCCATAAGCAGAACAGCAGGGGGCGCTATGACAGCACTGGGAGGGGTTTTGGGCGGTGGGTGTGTCCACTCTGCTATAATGTGTCTGGGAGCATCTCCGAACCTTCTGAGGGGGGTTTGAGTGATTCAGATTTAAATCTGGTTTAAATGAGTCTCGTTCACACCTGCATGTTTAATGTTTACACTCAACACGCATCAAGTGAACAGGTGTGAACAATCTGTCATTTTTGTGCTCATAATGTGGGGCCTAATGGGACGACCCAGTAAAACAGTTTCCTAGAGTGTTTATTAATCTCTGATCAATTAACCGATCAGCTTTTTTTTTCTGGTTAATGTATAATGTGGTCAGTTCATGTCCAGTAGGGCTGGGTTCAAAAAATCAATTCACTGATCAATATCGATTCTCGTTCAAAAAATACGATATCGATTCAAAAATTCGCGGATCGAACTTCTCCTGTCGACTACACACTACTTCTTGCGACTGCGCAAGGAAAGCTAAATAGACAATACTATAATCTTGGATTGGATGAATTATAAAATAACCACTTATTGGCAAAGTTTACAGGTAATATTGCAGTACAGTCCATCAACGTAGGGATATACTCCACTCAAGTCAATTTATAACCAAGCCAAACTAGTATTAACACGAATCAAATCGGATCGAGAATTGAATCGGATCATGACCTTGTGAATCGGAATCGGATCGATTTAGGAAATCGGCAACAATACCCAGCCCTAATATATAGTAGTATATATGTATAGAAATAGTAGAATATCTAATACGTTAGGAAGTATAATGAACTACATTAAAAAGTTATGGAAAGTGTTATGATCTTCTTTTCTCAGTAAACTCTCAGAAAGAAGGCATTTTAGAAGGAAGTGACACTCTTTCTCCAGAGGCTGTTCAGCTGTTCAGCTCTGTGACCTCTTTCCAGCCCAAGATCTTTGCACAGCTGCAGGTAAGCCCAGTCCTGCATGGTCTACAGCTGCTCTGTAAAACCAGATGTTTAATACAAACAGTCCCTACTGACTCAAACCATAACCATTAGTCTTTATTCCACGCATTTCATGCTTAAAATTGCTTTAGCAGACTTCAGGAAATTCTTAGTTAAGTTAAATAGTTGATGTTGATTTTTGGTACATGAATTAACTAGGCCTCAGGAAAGGTGAAAGTAAACTACAAGAAATTGTAGAATTTAGACCCATGAATGAGTTTGTTCTTCTGTAGGGTGTCCAGCTACAACCAACCGTGTGTCCAGCAGAGGGCACTCTTGAGCAGCAGCCTGTTTCAGCAGCAGAATCTTCTGACTCCTCAAACCCTTTAAACCCACACACTCTGTTCCTGAGTCCGATGTCATTCCTGCAGTCGAGCCCCTCTGCTGGAGAGGCTTCAGCTGTGCCTGGGCCTGCTGCCCTGCTCGAAATGAGTCAACTGGTTAATGTCTCTGCCTTAGAGGTTGGGGGGGCTGAAGGGGGCGTCACACAAATACTACTGGGAGACGCACAGACAATCCCGGTGCAGATTGTGGACGCATCTAGCATCGGTGAGACTCAGAGAGACACATACTACTGTACTGCAGACACCTAGTCACATTTTTATATATTCACATATTTATGAGTGGAAGTTTTGCTGAATACACAAACAGAATGCTGTGATGATAATGCACAGGTTTAAATCTTGATGTCTCCGTAAGGTAAACATTACTTCCAAAAAGGCACTATTTTGAAAATGCAATTGTTGTGTTTTGCTCAGCAATGAGTGCTTCAGTGGAGGGGGCTCCAGTAAAAGGCCAGTGAGACACCTATGGACATTTCAACAGAGAAATCCAGAGACCAAGGCTAGACCAGCCATAAGACTAGAAAAAAACTAGTTTCATGAAGAAACTGATGAAGGAGCAAGACTGGACTGAATAACTGTGCACTATTTAACCACATGGACATGGTAAACTATGCAGTGTTTCCATGTGTTTTTTCTTTACAATTGACTATTTGTAATTTATTGTGTTTGAGGTTGTTGAAAAAACAGTTTTGCATTAAATGCAGAAATGGATGAATGAGATGAAATTAAAGCATCTGTTAAGATTGTTATAAGCCATAAGTTTGGGTTGTCCAGTTTTATCCGCTGAGGACTGGTTTGGCTGCAGATTTTCATTCTAGCAAATCAGCTGATTTACAGCGGTGGAATTATGTGATCCTGCTTGTTTGGAATGAAAGCCTCAGCTGCGCTGGCACTTTGTGAACAGGACTGGACGTCCCTGCTCTAAATGATCACCAAAAATCACTCTGAACTTTTATTTATTTCCATTTTCACTTGTATTTGGCCACGTCTCCTATTTGTAGCCATTTAATATGTTTAAAAAATGTGTGAATGTGTGACATAAGTGCTGCTATAGCTGATCACTCAACCAACCAGTATAATTCAGCTGCTGTGCTTTGATTTAATTTTGCTTATTTGATTTTGCCAAGCTTACATTTCACTTTCAAGGTGTTTTGGACACAATCGATGCCGTGTAGTTAAAATATTTCCTTTAGTCATTTCAAGAGATAACTGCCTAAGAGAAATTATATAGAAGGTAAGACACTAACATTAATTTAATCATAATATACTTTAGTGACACTTATACTCTTGGTTATCATAAAATTCATTCCCGAAGGTAATAATGTGGACGTCCTTTCAGCAGAAGAAAAAACCATTTATGACCACAAAGCTGCCGAAGAGGTAAGATGTTGTTCATGTGCATGGAATGTGTACACAAATACGGTGGACATTTTTTAAAGAATTTGTTGTACTACTTTCACTTCTGTAAACAAAAGTGTTCACTAAGAACCAGAATGGTTTTCTATGTCCATTCTGTATATTTCTTTCATATGTTAAATGCTTATTTCCCCAGGAAAACAGTCTAAATTATTATAGTGGTTTAATGTGTAAGGATAAGTACTTTTATAAGTCTAGACCAAGGTTCAGGGTCCAGGAGGCACACAGCCCTGCATTTTTCTAGTGAATGTGTTAAAGCAGAGAAAATACTGAAATGTACAGGACTGTGTACCACCAGGGTTGGCAAACGCTGGTTTTGACAAAGGTACAATGATCTATTTTTAATATTTTTATTTGTCCTGCATATTTCTCTATAATTAGTACTATCTAGGTTTTTATCATCATTTTGTTATTCAAATTAAAAACTCAAACTTCTTGATCCAACCTGAACAGTGTTACACTAGAGTGGCTGGCCCTCGAATTCAAAAGCATACTAAGTGTGTGATCCCTTAAGGACGCAGCTGATTGCCTTCTATGTGTTGAATGTAAAAATGTAGGGGCACGACTGAGCCAGTCTGTAAGTGTGATAAATACTTGTCCATCAGTTTGACCTAAATCAGTGGCATCACCAGTACGAAACCAAACCCCTTAATTTTACCCCCTAAAATTACCTTAATTTTTACTTTAATTTCCAGGAAATTAAGGAAAATTAAGGGGGAAAGTGCAAGGATTAAGGCTGTTTTATGTTTAGAAATAAGGGGTTTCACCCTCATACCTTAAATCCACTTTTAAGGTAAAATTAAGGGATCGGTTTACAAATAAATGGCCACTTAATTCAAATTAAGGGGTTTGGCATATTTTCAGGGGTAAATTAAGGTAGAGTTAAGCACATTTTAAGTACATTGTGATTCATAGTGTTAGGCGTCCAGGACGCAACTGGCCACGAAGGCTGCTTGCAAGAGCACTCCAGGCACTGTTGGTGTGAAGAAGCCTCACCGTGACGGGCACGGCACCGTGACTCTGAGAGAGATCCGCCGGAGCTGCTGATCCACAAGCTGTCCTTCCAGCGCCTGAGATCGCTCAGGATTTCAAGTCCGACCTCCGCTTCCAGAGATCCGCCGTCATGGCCCTGCAGGAAGCCAGTGAGGCTTACTTGGTGGGTCTGTTCAGCGAGGCTTACATTTGGTGCAGACCCTGATAATCTGAATAATTACTGTCGTATTTCTAATTTACCATTCCTTGCACGAATACTTGAAAAAACTGTTGCAACTCAGGTTTACACTCATCTTGCCATTAATACTTTGTATGAACAATTTCAATCTGGTTTTCGTCCTCTACACAGTACCGAGACTGCATTGGTCAAAATGGCCTATTGATGTCTGCTGACACTGGGCTTCTCACCATATTGGTTCCTCTGGACTTAAATTTAGCTTTTGATACTGTCTCTCATAATATTCTTCTAGAGAGATTATCCGCAAGCTGTCCTTCCAGCGCCTGAGATCGCTCAGGATTTCAAGACCGACCTCCGCTTCCAGAGCTCCGCCGTCATGGCCCTGCAGGAAGCCAGTGAGGCTTACTTGGTGGGTCTGTTCAGCGAGGCTTACTTGGTGGATCTGTTCAAGGACACGAACCTGTGCACCATCCACGCCAAGAGAGTCACCATCATGCCTAAAGATTTACAGCTTTAAAGATTTAAAGATTTTGCCCTCACAAACATGGAGGATTTGCCTTAAATTATCTTAAATCTACATGTTAAATATGAAAAATATATCTGGCACTCTAAATGTGAAACTTCACAGTTAGATAGGGCTCGGTGACACCTTTCCAACGCCCCCCTCGAAAACCGCTATTAGCTGAAAACTGTTCATCTCGGACAAATGTAATGGGACACTGGGGCGAGGTGAACGGTTTTCGGGGGTTATTATGGCAAACGAGGGGTCGTTGGAAAGGGTTTGCGATATAAATAAATAATTCCATGAAATGAACATTGTTTACGAGTTATGACTCACGAGTCACAACGCCCAAGTCCAAGTCAAGTCTCAAGTAATTGAGGGAAAGTCTAAAGTCAAGTCACAAGTCTTTCTTTGTGCGACTTAAGTGCGACTCGAGTCGTAGTCTCAGACTCGAGTCCCCATCTCTGCTAGATAATTAAATATATTTTATTAACAGTAAATATTTCTTTCTATGGTTCAATGTAACATCTTTATGATTTTTTTTACTTTTAAAATTGAACACATTAATCAGAATCTGTCTTCAACCAATCTATCACAATGTTCTTTTATTAAACCCCTCCTTACTTATTATCTTACAAGCTTTGATCTTCCTTCCTTGCTTTTCCTCTATTATAATTAATATTGTTCATTCTTTGATTGTGGTTGTGTGCCCTCATCTCTTAAAACAGCTGTAATAACTCCTGTTCTTAAGACATTTGGTGCAGACCCTGATAATCTGAATAATTACTGTCCTATTTCTAATTTATCATTGCACAAATACTTGAAAAAACTGTTGCAACTCAGGTTTACACTCATCTTGCCAATAATACTTTGTATGAACAATTTCACTCAGGTTTTCATCCTCTACACAGTACCGAGACTGCATTGGTCAAAATTACAAATGACCTATTGATGTCTGCTGACACTAGGCTTCTCACCATATTGGTTCCTCTGGACTTAAATTTAGCTTTTGATACTGTCTTTCATAATATTCTTCTAGAGAGATTATCTTCTATAGGAATTACTCCCTCTTACCTGGTTCGTATTTCTCTGAAATTAAGGATTGTTTATCATCAAAAGCTACATTGGCCAAATCAAACAACTTTTTTCTAACTATTGAAAACTCTATGGTCTTACCTGTCCCTCATGTTAAGAGTCTGGTGGTTGTCCTGGACAGTGCCCTATCTTTTAAAGCACACATGAATAATGTCACTGGCTCTGCATATTGTCATCTGTGTAACATTAATCAACAACGTCCATCTCTTACTTCTGCTAGTGCGGCCATCTTGGTACATGCTTTGGTCATGTCTCGCATTGACTATTGTAATGCCATTCTCTCTGGTCTCCCACAAGCTACAGTTGGTTCAAAATTCAGCAGCACATATTACCAGAACATCCTCCGTTGAACATATTACCCCTGTCCTCCAGCAGCTCCACTGGCCTCCTATCAAATATCATATTGATTTTAAAGGTCCCATGACATGAAAATTTCACTTTGTGAGATTTTTAAGCATTAATACGAGTTCCCCTAGCCTGATTATGGTCCTGCAGTGGCTAGAAATTGCGATATGTGTAAAGCCTGCTTTGATCATCCTGCTCCGCTGTTCAGTTTCTCTATACCTTCTGACCACTTGACTACCATAGGGTTTAGAGCCTTCAGCCGGGTTGCTCCTCACCTATGGAACTCTCTTCCTCATTATATCCGGAAGAGCGGTTTGCCTTCTGCCTTTAAATCGTGTCTTAAAACACACCTTTTTAAACTTGCATATTCTGTTTGACCCCAGTTTTAATCATTGTAACCTATTAAGTAATTATTGTTGCATTTTATTATTTTATATATTGTTATTGTGTTTTGTTAATTGTTTTGCTGCTCTTGTAAGGCATCCCATAAATTAAATGTATTATTATTATTATTATTATTATTATTCTGCCCTCTACCATCCAGTGCAAAAGCCTCACGGTGACTGAGACTTCATCTACTTCCATAACTGTAGTGGTCACAGGTTTTAAGTATATGTAAATAAATTCCATAATTTCTCTGGACTCTAGGCCACCATGTGGATGTTCAGACTTATTTTCTCCATAACAACACACCAGATAAAGAGGTCCTTAGCATGTCTAAGCCACTCCTGCTTGCTTCTGCAGATCTTTTCAAGTATAAGGATGAAAGGCAAGTGACCATATTCCAGAAAGGCTTTTAAATCACCTTGTAATTGTAATGCAGTGGTGAAATGTCACATGGACTCATAAAACCACAAATATTACCACATTTCACCTCTTTAATCTCATTTGAGAGAGGAGGAGGAGCTTTATTTGGCCTGTCAGGAAGACACTAACACAACTGCACAGCCATTGCTAAGCAACATACCTCACAGTTAGCTTCCACTAAATAGACAGCCTTGTCAAAGAGCTCTGAAGTTGTCTATGTAACTTTCTTACTTGGCCAAAGGCATGCCAAACAGCTAACAATTACTGGGAACCAGTAGGTAGCTGATCATGAGCTTGTTTGAGACATAATAGCACAATTGCAAAAAAACAAGCAAATTATTTTGTTTTCTAAATTAATTTAAATATTTTTTGCATGTTAAGCCCATAAGAGATTAGTTATGCCTCTGTTAAATATCAATTTTAGATGTCTCTCAGTGTGTGTCAGAAAGGCACAGGCGTATGTCGGTCACAGAATAAAAATGAGAATACGTTACAAGTAATAAATCTCTACCCAGTCCCATAAACTGGCATTTTAAGTAATCAGAGGAAAGCAGCTTGGGACACAGCAGTCTGCATCTGCAGTGAGGCAATCACGGAACTGACCACACCACCTGATTGGCTAACGTGTTGCCGAGTGCAGCTGAGATATCTGTTATTGGTTGCTCTCAGCTAAGCATCGAGAGAGAGAGAGAAGGAGAGGGAGAGAGAAAGAGAGCGATACAAAATATTTATGTCAATCTCATTCCCAAGAAGAAAATACACCCCCATGACCAAGTGATTCACACAGCCACCTGCTTTTGTTCTGGAATAATTTATGGGTCACAGAGGAGGACTTTGACATCAGGAGGAAGGAGAATGTGTAAGGACAAAAGATGGATAACTCAGAGCCCCTCCCCCATGTAGCCCCACACCCACATACACAACACAAACACACTTACAGTTCACCACTGCTGTGATGGAGAAGAAATACTGATGTGTATAGGAAAGATACATTGGTGTGTATTTAGTGGTACAGTAGGTACATCATCACCTACTAATCCCATTCAATACTGATGCAACAATATGAAATAAACACACAAATGACTCTTGATTTGTATGTACACCCATATACAATGCACACATGAAGCAAAAAGCAATATCACCTGCAGCCATACACCACCAGGAGGAGTTTTTCTTCATGAGTCAGTTTTGAACCAAAGGGCCAGAGAAAGCATATATTCTCTCTCTCTCTCTCTCTGTCTCTCTCTCTCACACACACAGCACTACAGACAAAACAGTCTTGAGGAAATGAAAAAAGCAGCTTTCAAAAGAATGAGATAACAAATCCTCCTAAACAGTCCACCACTGCACTGCAGCAGCTGTCAACTCCATGAGCAATAACACTGTACAATTATTATCATTGCAGCTACCAGACCTGTCTCATGATCATATCACACTCTATACCTGTCAGCTGATACAGCTATGACACCAGGATTGCTATCTAACTGTTACAAAAGCTTCGGCAAGAAATTGTTATTGAACTACCTCAGAATCAAATTTGATTTCTCTTTAACTTTCATTTTAGTCAGCTTGATTGTATAGACCTTCAGACAGAACACTGACTTCTGACTATTTTCTGAAAAGACTGGGGTCTAAAATGAAATGAGACTAAATCGTCATATTAATATACTGTTTTTTTGTATAATGTATTTTTCTATATAAAAGAACCACATCTCTGTGTTTTTGACATACAGAATACAGCCACAGAATACACCCCTCCCCCACTAAAAATGCTTCCGGCACCTATTATCTCTGCAAAAAATGCTATACCTATCTTTATAAGAATGCTTTACATGTATAAGAATAGACTTTAATGTTCCTAGAACTCAATTTCTAGACTTCTCTCTGTCTCTCTTTCTCTAAAAATCCCTGAACATAGAGAAAGAACACAATCTTTTACTTTCTGGATCAAATTTTAATAGGATGTCCTAAGCACATTTTGTCATAAAATTCTCTAAATGTATTTTGGATATTTAAATTATAAGACTCGCTGAACAGTCTTAAAACAATTAGCACAAAGCCAGATACAATGTGGTTTTTCAACATAATATGCAACAAAAGGTGAAGAGAATATCCAAAGCATTCTGCAGCAAAGTTTATATATATTTTATAGGTGCATGCATCCAAATGCAAGGACACAAAATGACACTAGTATTTGATTAGTGAGATCCGTGGCACTTCCACCACATCTGAGGCAAAAAGGTCAATTGGACCTTATTATAACACGTAAACTGAGCTTGTAAGTTAAGTGAACAAGGGTCAGTAAAGATCATGAAGCAAGACAGTATAAAAGGAAAAAAGAGAAAGCTTTTTCTTACCTTCAGGGTGCTCTGTGGATGCACAAGGAAACAAAAGAAAATTAAAGAGGGTTACTATTTGTCATTCCTTTTTAAACACATGCAGGTGTATTATAAATTTTATTTATAATTGTTTTCTTTCTCACACATGCATCAACACATAAAGAACACAAAATAATGAATCATACTACCATACACTTTCAACAGCTTATTGTGGGCAAAGATGTGATCTAGCAACTAGATCTAGAATCTAGAATACAGTGGCACCCAGGCCTGCCCTGTATATTTAAGGCCCCTCTGCTCCGTACATTTAAATGTTTTCCCAAATCTTACAAACCTACATCAACCCATGAAAGGCTTGCAAAGTAGCTGATTAATCATATCAACTATGTTAGAAGAGAGATAATATTAAAAGTAGCAGAGCAAGACAGCTTCCAGAACCAAGATTGGGAACCACTGCTGTAGTTTGTGCTCTTTTACTGCTCAATTGATACCATATGCTAGCTAGTGAAATCTTACCAATAGCTAACAGAACTGTTCTGATTTAAAGTAATGCATATATACCTGATATTTACCTGATTACTTGACTTGTGAGTCAGAGCAGAGGCAGCACAAAAATGGGCAAGGCATGGAATGGAATTAATGGCCTATGCACTGATGTCAGTGTGTCTACAAAAGTGTGTGCTAGTAAAATAATCCTCAAATCATTTTATTCATAACAGTAACCTTTTGTACACGCTCTCTCTCTCAAATGGTGCACACCAAAAGTTAGGTGTATTTTGCATGGCCTTCTATTGCTAAACTCTAAACACATTTCCTCTCATTACCTATTGTTTAAATGCTTTTTCAAATCACAACACAACAACCAATCTCTAATCACAATTTCCATTATTATTTTCATGATTTTGAAATACTAAAATAGCAAATTCAAACAATTGGAATTAATCTACAGATCTCTGAGCTCATCAGAACTACACTTCAGAGTAACAAAGAGGATTACATTTATAAAAAAAGAATAAAGAATATAATGACAGAAACTAAATTAACTGAAATTATGGATTATAGATAACCGATTGTATGCCTTTAAACACAGTGATGGACAAGAACATTCACATAAAAATATTAGATCATGCCTACAGCAGGTTGGATACAAGTGGTGCTCAGAAAACAATGTGGGATTTATTGACAATTTGTCCACATTCAAGGGCAAGCCAGGGGCCTGTACTACGAAGCGCATTTAACTAGGTCTGACTTAACCCATTGGTTAAATGCGAACTCGCACTTGGCAAATCACGGTTGTCCCAGGTGGCGATAATCCGTACTACGAGGCGCAATATGACGTAGATTAAATGAGTAAGTGAGAACTTATCACGGCTGTGTGCGTACCTATAAATGTGGTGCGTTCAACAGCGCAAGTCACCATTTCAAATCACGGCGCGCTCACCATATTTCACGGAGGAAGAATGTATGATCATCATGCAGGACTACGAGGAGCACAAATCAGTGCTGCAGTGCAAGTCCAACACCACAGCAGCTAACAAAGATACGCAGGACTGTTGGAAATGCATTGCTGATCGAGTAAATGCGTAAGTACATGTGCATTGTCTTATGTTCTTAGTTGAGTATTATTTAAATGTCTGAAAATGAATAAAACACATAAATATAGAGGTATAGGTGTGTCACATGTCAGATGTGGGGCTTTTAATTAATTTAATACCCCCTAAAGTGCAATTACTGGGAGGTTATTTCAGATGCAATAGCAGTGGAAAGCATTCTTGGCTGCAAAGTAAGATGTAATATAGAAACATCATTTCAAGAGGTAGGCTCATGTTTTAATAGTTAATGCATTAATATTTCTACTCATT
>JBBPCY010052411.1:0-12917 GCA_037974405.1 Brachyalestes nurse
CCCCCCCCCCCCCCCCCCCCCCCCCCCCCCCCCCCCCCTCCAACTGTATCCAGAGAAAGTATCTGTTTTGGGTCCTCGAACCCTTTTGTTTTCTTTTTTGTGAATTAAAGACACAAACCTTACCATGTATGCCGTGATGTGTTCTTGCCCTCAGTTGGGAGAGTGGGTGCAACCTGACACTTATTTGAATACTTTTAATACTATAATAAAAATATATAAAAAGTAAAAATGACATACACAAAATAAACTAAAGTAATATTGTGTTTGAGAAAGGTGATACATAAATATAAAATATTTAAATTTAAAAAATATCACATTTAACAGAGCCCCTACAACTGTGTACAAAGTTGATCACAAGTTACAATAAAAAAGCTGGGATCGGAGAGAAGGAGGCATTAGGCTCATTAAACTGCTGAGCACAGTGAAGTCTATCAGGTGACGCTCACTCAGGTTCTACTTAAAGTGACCACCTGAAGGTAATTCTGTCTCTAGTTTTGTGGATTTTCCATAGATACAGTATCAAAAACCAGATATGTGAGTCTATTTGAGACAATCTAATGCAGTTTGAGGTGAATGTGTGATGATTTAGGCCCAATGCAAATTGGAAAGGTATAAGTGTCCATTAGTTATTAGTTACATTAGACTTTCAGTACAAGTGCAAACCTAAAGAAGCAAAACACGTCTTGACTGATTACCTTTATGTGGTATAACAGGAAAATCTGTAAATCTGATTTTTGGACTGAGTACTATGGCAAACATTATTCTATAAAACGGTCTATAAACACGGTATATGGTGGAATCTATCAAATGATTTGACCTGTTTCATAAGAAGGAAAAAAAGCAATAGAAACCAGTGTGACAGTTAAACCAGTGGTTTACACCACTCTTCATGTACAGTAAAATAATGAAAATGTACAGCAGAAGTAGGAATGGACTAGGCTAAAATAATACATATTGTTTTTAATTACAGAAATAGGTTACAAAAATATAATTAAAATAATATATCATCAAATTAACCGTCCCTATAGACACACAGAGCCACTTCATTAGACCCACCTTGTATCCACACTTATTATACATTTTATCCACTAACCATAGACAAACTTTTTACAGACTCTTCATCTGTTTCCCTGCATCATTTTTTTAAATTCTTTAAAGGTCAGGACCCCCACAGGACCACAGTGGGAAGGTATTATTTGGGTGGTGGATTTGTGTACTTTAATTAGATGTATGTATTGAAGTGGCTTGTCAGTGTGTGTGTGTGTGTGTGTGTTTTTGTGTGTGGACTAGGGCATTAACAACTTCAAATTTTTTCAGGTCCACTTAATGGTCAACAAAGTTGAAGTTGAGTCGACTAGTCGTTTGATGACGTCACACAGACGCAGCGGAGGAACACAAGTGTCCATGACTGAGCAACTTTTATTAAAGTTCTCTGTAACATTAACAGTCAACATGACAATGAAACAAAACAAAACAAAACCTGATACCGTGAATTTTCTGAGAAACCGAAGTGTCCAACTGAGAGTGGGAACAGTTTACGCCACAGCAGGACGACTCCCTGCAGGGCTAGCGTTAGCCATGTTAGCTAGCGGATGCCGTGCAGAACGCTGGTATTGTTACTGTACTTTAACAACGACTTGCAGATTGTGCAGGTCACTGTGCTGTTTGTGTGTCTACAGTGAAGTATCTCCACACATGTGATGTGTGTCTTTCTCGTGTGTCTCTCGTCTTGGTGTGGTCTTGTGTTTAGATTCCCCTCATGCCAATGGTACCGTCCTTTTAAAGAAGGGACTATACTAATTGGTATAGGGGACTATACTAAAAGTCACGGAACACTGGTCAGCGTAAGCCAATCAGAGGCAGAGATTGCATTGTGTTAACAAGCACGTGCACAGAGAGAGGAAAAAACACAACTTTTAGTCAACATTTTGTGACAATGCCCTAGTGTCCACATATATGTGTGTACTATTAAACTGCAGTTCCATCAAATCAATCTGATAAAGAGACAGAGGATGATAAACACAGATCATTCAGCAGAAGATGACTGAAAGTCACCAGTTTCCATTTAATCTCTTACCTGCCACAACAAGCTCTGCAGTCTGTAAAGATTCTCTACTTCCATTGTAGACAATGCAGATGTATTCTCCATGGTGCTGAGGCTGGACATTGTTCAGGGTGAGTTCTGCGTTTCCTTTCAGAATCTGCTGCACAGACAGGTGTGTCCGACCCCTGTAGGACTGTCCTTGTCTCTCTAGCTGATCTCTGCCAAGATAAAAGCTGTGGACCACCGTGTCTCCGTACTGCCAGTTTATGATCAGGTTGGTGAGATTCAGACTGCCAGTCACAGGGAATGAACAGCGGAACCTGGCACTGCCATCTGGCGCAATCACAACTCCCTCTTTCGGTGGCCCACATTTAATTAATGATTATTAATAGGTACTAATGATTATTAAAGGATGTTCATAAAAACATTTCACTGTTGTGCATCACTGAGTACCACACATTCACACAGAATATTACACACAGTATTGCTTTAAAGGAATAGAAGGTGACTTTAGAACAATACAATGCTGTGAACCTTCAACTGTAAATAAACGTCATAAAACCACACACTGCCTAATGCTCCCCCACCCCCTTCCATGCTGGAGTCTTTTAGCTGCTTTATACATTAATGAAATGGGCAATCAATCAGGAAAAAAAATAATACATATAACTATAATACTTTTTTTACCATTTGTACATATGCTAACAGTGCAACGCAAGAAAGAACAAATTATGACTGTAATACATATACTGTATATAGCATAAAATTACCTTACCTGAGAGTATAATCCATAGAGTACAGATTAACATACAGAGCACCATAGAATTATAGTTTACTGTGGTCATCACAGCTAGAAGGAGAACAAAAATAATGTGTCTGTTTTAATGCAAAGTAAAAAAATTTTTTTTACTTATTTACATTATTTAATATGACAATATTATTGATTCTAGCTTTAAAATTTCATTTTTACTGGTCAATTTTACTCTTTGAGTGATGCAATTTACCTTCTCAGTCAAGTTTCTGTATTAGTAACCATTTCACACCAAACCCACAATGAAGGACTTGCGGTTACCATTTAGATTTAGATTAAGGATTCAGTCGTCAGGCTCTATAACCCAAAGGACGTTTATAGGCTATTTCACTCTGAGTTATCCATCCATCCATTCATCCATCTTCTATTCCTTTTGTCCCGCACTCGGATTCGGTGAAGTAAGTTATAATGATTAAAAATAAATAAAGCTGTAGGTGATCAGGCCTATCGACTCATCTGTACACACACAGACAAGATACGCATTCTTAGTTAAATATGCACATGCAAAAATTGATTATTAGTAATGAATGAGATGTTCTGCTGGACACGCTGCCTACCTCTGCCTTTCTTTGTTATGAACCGAAACCGGAACTTATATTTTCGCGGGAGAAATTCCCACTGTTGCCCGTTGGTCACGATAAGGAGCTTTAACAATATGGACAAAAGTATTGGGACAGCATACCATTACACCAACAGGGACTTTAATGACACTGCATTCAAATCTATAGACTTTAATGTGGAGGTTGTCCCCATTTGCAGCTAGAACAGTTTCCACTCTTCTTGGAAGGCTTTCCACAAGATTTTGAAATGTGTGTCGGAACTAGGTTAGAAAAGTGAGACTCAGAGTAGAGAAACAGAACTGTTCCAAACACTGCCAGAAAACAGTGGTTTTGTCTGAATTTTTATTTGGTTGTTTAAAATTACTACTAGGGACACTTCAGTAGTCCCTATCCGATATTCAGGTGGTCCCTTACTTCCTGTGAAGATTAATCTTAATGCTTCAGCAGACCAAGACATTTTGGACATTTGAACAACATTCTTTTAACTTTGTGGACACAGTTTGGTCAGGTTAGAAAATTGTTAGGAGGCAAGACTGTCATCCAAATAATCAGAAAAAAATAAACTCAAAACCCAACAGGGATTTGAAAATACAGAATTAAGCAAGATTGCACACCCGCTGTCATCTTATGATCACATATTCTGGACTGCAAATTCAAAATTTCGAATGAAAACACACATCAGTTATTTTAAATGAGTTATTATCGGTTTTAGATATTACAGTGATGTTATTTTAAATTATAGTTATGCGTTTTAGAAATTACATTGATCTGTTATTTTAAATTACAATTCCTATGTAACGGAGAGGAGGCTCCCTCTGGTGGCAAGGCGTGAGAACAGCTGTCGGATTTGTACTGTTACAGTTTTTTTATTTATTTGAGTCATTTTTATTTCAAATCCACTCAGCATCCCCTGCGATCAGATGATTGTGGGTTTAAACCCCAGGACTGCTGGTGGCACCACCGCTGGGATCCTGGCTGCCCGCTGTTTTACTTGGTGATATATACAATATACACACCTACGGTCAAAACTGTAACAGCACAGAAACAACATACACACCTACAGCAACACTGTAACAGCACAGAAACAACATGCACACCTACAGCAACACTGTAACAGCACAGTAACAACATACACACCTACAGCAACACTGTAACAGCGCAGAAACAAGATACACACCTACAGCAACACTGTAACAGCGCAGAAACATCATACACACCTACAGCAACACTGTAATTTTAGTTGGCACATACTTTAAACACTTCAAGCTGTAAGCTAATGATGGTTAAGAGACGCAGTGTTCCAAGTCGCGGTTCAGAATTTTGCGGCCTCAGTCATTTGCAAATTCATAGAAACTGCAAACATCCTATGCAGTTTCTTTTTTTTGCTTTTTTCGTGCCATTCAATGGTCAGACTGACCATTAGGCATATCGGACATTTTCGCGGCGGGCCGATGTGTTTTTTGGGCCACGACTGTTTCTTTATTTATTTATTTATTTATTAGTCTGATCGGTACATAAGACTCATAGATCGGCGGCCCAAGTGACACTGGGCTGGCTCAATCATCGCTTTAAACACCACCACTTCCTCTTTGGTCCCTGTGTCTGTGTAATGCATTCGCAAAAAAGTCAGCACATGAGTTTATTTCCTGACTACCAGCCCCTGTAACATTCATCTGTGACCCATTGGTTCTTGTTTTACTGACACAGGGCTGATCAGTCCTCTGTTGCTCAAGTAGACTTCTCTGCTGGCACAAGCCAGTGTATGCCAGTGTGCTGGTCCTGTGACCGGGTAAATGTTTGCCGATAGGGTGCTAGTGGAAATTAGGCTACTGTTGGCAGAAAAAAAGTAGAGGGGGAGCAGAGGAGAAAGAGTAGGAGAGTAGAAGCGAGGGTGGGACTTTGAATGAAACAGGTAAAATGCGAGAGCTAGCGGATTTATTGTGCATACAGGTGAGCAGATAAAGGGGAAGTAAGACCAGGTGTATTGAGGTGTCAAATTATTTGATCATGGTGTGAATTAGAGGAGAAATGGTGTTGATGAGCAAAAACTACGAATAAAGGGAATATTTTACATGAAACACTGCCATACTGGGATGTGAATCTGTGAGTGAGAGCAGGGGAGAGCAGTTGAAACCGCTGGTATGGGGTGGCAGTCGGTTCTGCTCCAGACAGTGATCGGGTTTGCAGCCGTTCAGGGCTTTATATGTCAACAATATAATTTTATATTCAATATAACATTTGATCGAAAGCTAATAAATATTGAGCTCCTAGTTCTAGTGAGTATTCCAGCTGCTGCGTTTTGATCCGTATTACTATATGCTTCTATAAACTGTGATTTCATGCATCTACTCAGGTTCAAGCTTATACTCAGGTCCAATTTCCTATTCTCAACTGTATTGCACCTTTAATAAATATTGTACAACACTGCCCACATGCTCAGAACGTGTTTGGTCATCACATCAAGTCTTTGAATATTATGGATGTTTAATTTTACTGGAACATTGCCAACTTACGTTTTGGATTGCACTGACCTGGATGACTTAGCAAATGTTGCGGTGTTTGCACTGTGTGTTCTGTTTTGTTATTTGTTCTGTGTATGTGTATGTGTGTTTCGCCACTTTGTCTCTCTGTATATTTACCAGTGGTTAAGATTAAATGTTATCTTTGACTTTGACAAGTGGAAGCATTATTAACGGCATTACACATGCACAATACAGACGCTCTCACAAAAAATAGCTATTTGCAAGGGAAAGGCTTTGAGGGCATATAGGTAACATTACCACTAGGAAAGTGCCTTTATCATCGTTAGAATGGAGAAAATCGATTACTCCTGCCCATCATATAAAGTGGCCCCTTATAGACAGATGTGAACCTACCACACAGTGTGAGAAATGTGAAATTCTTTCTATAAGTGACCAAGTGAAGCCGGGGGCTGCCACCAATGAGGGGCGCCCGGGTAGCAGTGTGTGGGGACAGTACCTTGCTCAAGGGAACCTCAGTGGTGTCATTAATAGTCCAAGGATGTGAACCAACACCAGCTGCCTAGGTAAAAATAGCAATGTAGCAACTATTTGACCTCAGCTAGATTTTGTTCTATGGCTTGAGAGATAGAATCAGTTGTAAAGTTTTCTTTACAATAGTGCTGGGTATAAAGTACACCACAAGGATTCTCACTGTGTGATATATTCTGGGCATTATAGTGGAGAGAGCATTGAACACTGATGAAAAACATGACTGCTGTCATACAGACGAAGTGGAAGGATTTCATGCTGTTCTACAGAATATTAAATAACATTAAACTGTAGTTTATGGCTGAGAGGCCATTTAAATCCTTACTACTTCCAGAATTATGTTCTCATTATTGAGTCTTAAATATGAAGGATATAGTAACACTGGTGAATAAAGTCCATATGATTAAAAGGGCTGTATTGCTGAACTTTCACTTTTAGGTTCTGAAGGCAAAACACTCATTAAATCCTGAGAGTGTTTTTGCAGAGACAAACTTTCCCCTGAAAAATATGTTATCAGTCAGTTGCACTTTTCCTTTCTTGTGTTATTTACTGCTGTACTAAAGATGAATATATAATGCATGTCAGTGGATGAATACAGAAACACACAAACACACACATACTAATAACAAGACAGCATTTATAAAAACACAGCCTTGTAACAGATATCAATACTGACACAGGGAGAAGTACCAGAAGAAATGATCCAAAATTCCAGTTTTGAAAATGCTTGAACATTACCACAATAAATAAACAGCCCTGCAAAAATTCAGAAAGTCAACATGTAGGTTCAAAATGCATTGGTTCAAAACGGTGGAAAATACATAACAGAATCTGTGCTCTCCGATTCCTAACACTACCACTGCAATTTTTACTTTTCAGTATGAAACACATTTGGACGGGTTTTACTGAATTACATTACTATACAAAAATACCTTTTCTCCTTACATTTCTTTTTGACCTTCAAAAATATTTCTTGTACTATTTTTAAAGTATACAAAAGTATAAAAAGGCAATTTTCACAGAAGTGATAAAATTCAGATGTTCACATTAACAGTGATAAAATATATTTGTGTAACAGAAATGTGTAAATTTACAAAAGCAGAAAAAATGGATTTTATCTATCAGGGGTGAGCAAACAAGTCAACATTATAAAAATGTATTGTGTTTCAATTCTATTACAGTAGCCAAAGACATTTTGATATTAAGAGAACACAAAACTGGACTTAGGAACCACATCCCAGGTACTGCACGCAACAACACTCGTTAATCTTTGTGCAAGAACCATTATCACACACCTTCAAACCTAACCAGCTAGTGGCCTAGTGGTTAGGGCATTTTTCCTGTAGTCAGAAAGTTGTGGGTTTGATTCCCAAGACTGCTAAGCACCTCTGAGGTACCCGTCCCCACACACTGCTCTCCGGGCGCTGTGTTTCTGGCATTTCCCTTTTCCTCTTAAACTACTTGAGTAAATTTAAATGTGAATATTAATGCTGGGCAACAATTAATGTTTTTAATCGCATGATTTTCTATTATTAATTATATTTTTATATGCAAAATTCTATAATGAATTCAAAATTGATATATGAACAAAAGTGCAATAATATTTTGTTTGCTAACACTTTAAACTAATAAGGGGCTTTTTAACAGCAGTGTTGCCTTTAACACAGTTACAGTTCAAATACTTCTGTAAATCTCAACTTAAACATTAATGTAATCAACTCAAATATAAAACCAAAGCTATTCACCACTGCAGGGCGTTCACATTTTCTGTAGTTTATTATAGAAAAACAAGTTCCCCTGGTGTCAGAACCATCATAGCTTTATAACCGTTATAATCCACCCCTGAAAAACAGCCAAAACATAGAGCCTATTATTTGCCTATTTCTCATCATTATCAGTGTATGACTGTATTGTCACAATCTGGTCGTACCACGGGAACAAGGGGGCACAGCTGCAGATTTCCCTTTTTAATGCTTTGTCTTAAACAAGAATGTACGGGGGCCAAAACACAATGCAAACTCAAAGACTCAAAGGGCAGCAACCAAAATAAGAAATAAACTAAACAGACAATTGAAAAGAGAACTCTTTATAGGATACGTGTACACACCACAACCAATCACAAACACTGTTACCGTTATTACTTAATCCCTGGCTGCCTGAGAACATTTACTCACAAAGCCAACCAGCAAAACACCACAAGTGCCAAAATATAAGTCCCCAATTGTCTATGTGTTTGGGGCCTCTAACGGATGCTGACCGTGGATGTTATACAGTACTGCCTCTGCTCCCGAACGGCGCCACTCCGGGGCGCCCAAGGGTCACCAGACTAGGGCTGGGTATCGTTCCAAAATTTTCGATACCGATACCGATACCCTGAATTCGATACCGGTTCCGAACAACACTTTTTTTCGATACTTTTATTTTAAGAAATATATTTTAACAAGATTACATAACACATAATCTCAGACAAACTTTGGTTTTATTTTTTCAGGATGTTTGTGACACTTTTCACTGCAGGCTTATCTCTAAGACCAATAAACAAAGGAACAAAAGCACAAAATGAACAAAGTGTAGTTAGCACAATATATCAGTGCAAACCGTTTTAATAAAGTTCAAGCCATTTTAAGTCAATCACTTTTAAGTATTTGTGAGGCTCACTGCTGCTTGTTTAGTTCACCCAAAAATTTAAATTCTGTCATTAATTATCTACAAATGAAGATATTTTGGATTTAATCCAAGAGCTTTCTGACCCTCCCATACACTGTAATCCCAAACAGTTGTACTAGCTCATAACTAATAGGGTCATAACAGTCAAATGTCGTTATGTAGTTGACCAAACTATAAAGTGTTGAGCTCTGTTGAGATTTAAGACACTTTAATTGAATAGGGCTCCATATTTTATAGCTAACTTGTGTGGAACACTCAAAAAGTTTAGAAACCACACAGTAGTGTCATAACGTTATCGACGTCATGACGTTCTGGTGGGTGGGTCTTATCTCTCCCTCAGGAAAGCTGAGTCAGCCATCTTGATTTTGCCTTGATGCGGGGAAGTCTTGGCCAGACCGAGTGGATGTGGGACAGTTTAATTTGTTTTTATTTGTTTGCAGTGCGCACTTTTATCACCCCAACCACCACCACCACCACCACCTGAGTTTTTTTCATTAGTCTTATTGCCCTTGTTTTCTTAAGCACCGTCTTAGCATTAGCCCTGATTTGGTAAGTAACGCTAAGGTTTTTATTATTAAATTTCGATAAATAGTCTTACATTTGGAACTGGGAATACATTTGTCCAATGTGCACAGTTTTTAAAAAATAGTTTACAAATCCAAGTAATTATAACTTTAGAAGTTGTTGAATTTAACAAATACTACTTACTATCTTAAAACGGTGAAATGTTAGCAGCGGGTTTCCTGTATGAACTACATTTCCCATAATGCATGTTTTCCCGGGACACTGAAGGTGGAGTTAGGTCCACGAATCTGAACTCTGTGGCGGGAACCAGAAGCATAACTTCATCTCTGCTTCCCGGTTTCTGCCGGTTGTTATCGCTTTTCGCCGGTAATGCATGTGAGTACTGTGAGTATACTTATTTCAATAAGTGTCCGCGTTACACAGTCTATATTTTATGTGTGTTCGCGTGAAACGAACAATGCTAAACAACATAATGTCCGTGTGTTATCATGATGCTAACCAGACCTGTGTTTGTATTTCTTCGTAGGCTCAAGTGTGTGGTTGTGAGATAATCTCGAAATAATTTTAACAGTTCAGGTAGGATGTATTATGAAATAGTGTTATTAACAATTGGTTTTATTTGATGTGTTTCCACAGTCATTCCTTTACCTATAAGTCATTCCTATAAGCACACAACTTTGATGCTGTGTTTGTTACTAAAAATAGTGTACAATGAATGTTTTTTATATATTTGACACACATTTTTTTTTGAATAGCCAGAAGTCTAAAACAGGGCTAAAATGGTTTAGATTTTAATTGAAAATATTTAAATTGCAGGCTGAAGTTGGCCCAATGGAGTGGAAGTGCAAGTTGTGTTCTGCAACATCAAATACCCGGGGACAATTATTTTGGCACTACACTGTACTGCATATCCAATATTCAAGAGTGTCCCCCCTGCCATGTCTCTATGACAGTTGTATTTGTACTTTTCCATCATTCGAAGCAATGAAAGCTCATCTGTCAAGATCTCATAACGATACATGTAGATTAGATCCAACTGAAGGAGCATGTGTTTTTTTTACATGTCCTTTGTGTAACTTGAAGCAGCCCTTTTCTGAGGAAATTCTATTTGGTCATTTCAGAAGTCATTTACGAAGTCATGAGATGGTAGCATGCCCATTTAAGAACTGTAATTACAGAACAAATAGCTACTCAGCGTTTAATGCACACAAAAGTAGAAAACATGGTGGTGATTCAGACTTTGGTGAATGTGTTGTATTGGCAGACAATGATAGTGCCCCAGTTGTAGTTGCAGCAGAAAGTCTTGGGGAACCTGCTGAAAGTCACAGTGCAGGGTCTGTGGACACATTTGATCTTAATGAGGTGAACAGTCAGTGTGACACACAGACTTTAAGAGCCCAGTTGAACCATAACTTGGCATCATTATTCCTAAAGATGCGATCTATTCTTCATGTATCCGACATGGCATCTCAGGAAATAGTGGAACATTTGACTCAGATATTCTCCTTGTCCCAACCGATACTCAAACATGACATTAGAGAGGTCTTACAGAGTCATGACATCACTGTCAGTGAAACACTTCTAAATGAGGTTGTCAGTACTGTTATGGACAGTAATGTTATTGTCAGTGCGACAGCTAAGGGGAAGCAGTTATCCTCAACCAAGAAAAGGAAAACCTTCATCGAAAATAATTACCCTGTGGTAAAGCCTGTACAGTATCTGCTACAGCCAGGACACACAGCAGTGCATGTTCCCATTCTTGAGATGATACAGAAAATCTTCAATCATACAGATATCCTGGACAAAATTAAAGAAACAAAAGTGGCACAAAACGGTCATTATGTAAGCCACCAAGATGGTTTGTACTTCAAAGAGAACACATTCTTGTCTTCAGATGAGTTAAAGATAACACTCATTTTGTACATTGATGATTTGGAAATAGCCAATCCACTTGGCACATCACGCAAAATACACAAAATATGTTCAGTATATTGGACGCTTGCTGATCTTCCCAGTAAATACCGATCAGCCCTTCATACGATTCAGCTTGCAGCTTTATGTAAAGTGGCTGACATACAGACATTTGGCTATGAAAAAGCACTTGGTCCTTTGTTGAGAGACCTCCGTACCCTTGAACAAGACGGTGTATTCATCGAGTCTATTGGTAAGGTAGTTCAAGGAACAGTCATGTGTGTGGTTTCTGACAATCTTGCAGCCCATGATTTGGCAGGCTTTTCAAAGTCTTTTAGAGCAGAATATTTTTGCAGATTCTGCACAGCAACACAAGCTCAACTTCAGACTCATGACGTTGCAAGTGGCGAGTTCAGTCTCAGGACAAAAGACAGCCATAATAGTGATGTGCATGCTGTAATGCATGGGGAAAGTCAGAGTCAGAATGGTGTTCAGGCAGATTGTGTCCTGAGCCAGCATCTAGACCATTTTCATACTATCACTGGCTTTCCACCTGATGCCCTCCATGATCTTTTTGAGGGCATTGTGCCTGTAGAGCTCGCCCTGTGTATCGGAGAGATGATCCGTCGCAAATACTTCACCCTTGAATATTTGAACGAGAGAATTCTATCGTTTCCATACCAGCACACAGACAAGCTTGAAAAACCTCATAAAATACCACAGACCTTCGCTGTAAAGAAAAGCATTGGTGGTAATGGCCATGAAAATGCCACATTGCTTAGACTGCTCCCTTTAATTATTGGGAATGCAGTTCCTGAAGAGGATGAAGCATGGACTGTGCTAATGGACTTAAAAGAGGTTGTAGAGTTATCGCTGTGTTCAGAATTCACAGAGGAGTCCATCCAGTATTTACAGTCCAAGATACAGGATCATAAAGAGATGCTGAAAGAAGCCTTTCCAGATTTCAAACTCCGTCCTAAGCATCACTACGTTGAACACTATCCTGACCTTGTACGCCGTTTTGGGCCCCTTGTGCACTTGTGGACAATGAGATTTGAGGGTAAACACCATTTTTTTCAAGAGAGTTGTGCATGACACACAAAACTTTAAAAATGTGTTAAAAACACTTGCAGACAGGCATCAATACATGGTAGCATACCATCTCAGTGCCTCAGGATTCTTCAAACCTCACCAGCAGACATCAAATGTCTCTTCTGTACTGGTATCAATGCTTCCAAATGTCGCCAAGACATACATTGAACAAATAACAGCAAGCAATGTTATTTACAGCACATCAAAGGTCTGCATTGATGGAACTGATTATGTTGTAGGAATGTTTTTGTCTGTGGGACAAGTGGGAGGACTGCCTAATTACTGTAGAATTCAAC
>JBBPCY010052442.1:0-12916 GCA_037974405.1 Brachyalestes nurse
CAAATCCAGTCCAGCAGGAGCAGTTATACCCTCCTATTGTGTTGATGCAAGTGGAGTTTGGACCACATACAGATGGAATAGTTCCACATTCATCAATATCTAAGAGATAAACATGAGGGTTTTTGTCATTTTCAGCATAGTGATGAGTTCAATATATCAACAAGTCATTTCATTTCCTAATCAAGTACATATTTAAGTGAAAAATTTTAAGAATGCCTTTATGTTACGTCAACTAATATTTAGAATTGACAAGATTTATTAACCTGTAAAAGCTTAAGCACGCCTTTAAGAGTTTATAGCTCACCTTTACATGGACTAATAGCACTGACACTCAAACTCGAGTTTGTTACAGTAAATCCAGTCCAGCATGAGCAGTTATATCCTCCTACTGTGTTGATGCAGGTGGAGTTTGGACCACAAACAGATGATGACATGCATTCATCCACATCTGTGAGATCAGTTAAAGAATAGCAATGAAGGAATGATTAGTTAAAATGTGTTTTGCATGGTAACTGCCCATAGCAGGCTTATCTGCAGAAATACAAACATCCACAGAGTGACACATTCATATTGTAGTCTGATTTTAGGTCAGTTAGAGTTTTAAAGAAAGACATAAATTATGGCATTTTAACTTTTTAAGAAGAATTTCACTTTTGGAAGTCTAATAAAATTTAAGAAGAATTTCACTTTTGAAAGTCTATTAAAATGTTCTTGAAATATTTTGATCATTATTTTTAAAAATGTCAGAGCTGACCTGTACAAGGATTGCTGGCACTGATAATCAAACTTGAGTTTGTTGCAGTAAATCCAGTCCAGCAAGAGCAGTTATATCCTCCTATTGTGTTGATGCAGGTGGAGTTTGGACCACAAACCGATGGTGCAGATAGACACTCATTCACGTCTGTCAAACCAAAAAAGAGTGTTTTATGAAAATCTCTCTTTTAGTGGTTTTACTGTTGGTAGTTTCATCATTAAAAGGGACAGATAACAAAAATTAAACTCCTACCTGTGCATGAGTTATTAGCACTGATGCTTAGACTTGAGTTTGTTGCAGTAAATCCAGTCCAGCAAGAGCAGTTATATCCTCCTATTATGTTGATGCAGGTGGAGTTTGGACCACATATATATGGAGAGGTTGAACATACAACTGAATCTAAGAGATAAACAGAAGGAGTTGTTTTGCATAATAGCATTTTGAACATATTAATGAATGATTTATTTGTATTAGCAGCACATGGGGAGTTAAGTCACATTTGTAACAAAGTTATTTCTTTATGTTTTCAGTATGGAGTCACTGCATGAAGGAGACACTACATCTCTTGAATTGAGTCTCCTCCTGCAGGGCTGCCACTGTCAGTTTGTTACAGACATAGAGGCACATTTTCTCAAAAACTCTCATACATTCATTAAAATAAAGTCTCAAGACTAAAGTTAGCAAGAACTTTTAACACAGAAGTTTGTTGGTTTTTGTTTTAGTGCTAGTTTCTTGCAGTGAAGCCAGCCCAGAAAGAACAGTTATAACACATGGATATTACATGAATTCACATAAAAGATTGTGACATTCCTTATTACTTGTAGAATTACTTCATGTCTAATAAATTACCTGTACAAGGGTTATTGATGTTGACAGGTAGATTGGAGTTTGTTGCAGCAAATCTGTTCCAGCATGAGCAACTGTATCCTCCTACTGTGTTGATGCAGGTGGAGTTTGGACCACAAATCGATGGCACTGATAGACATTCATTCACATCTGTCAACCAAATACAGAGTGTTTTATGAAAATCTGTCTTTCGGTGGTTTTAGTGTTGGTAGAGTTTCACCATTAAAATAGAAAAAATATCTGGAGAACAACGTTCACTCAAAAATTTAAATCCTACCTGTACAAGAGTTATTAACACTGATGCTTAGACTTGAGTTTGTTGCAGCAAATCCAGTCCAGCAGGAGCAGTTATACCCTCCTATTGTGTTGATGCAAGTGGAGTTTGGACCACATACAGATGGAGTAGTTTCACATTCATCAATATCTAAGAGATAAACATGAGGGTTTTTGTCATTTTCAGCATAGTGCAGTGTTGAACATATTGACAAGTCATTTCATTTCCTAATCAAGTACATATTTAAGTGAAAAAATGTATGACTGCCGTTTTGTTACGTCAACTAATATTTAGATTGGACAAGATTTATTAACCTGAAAAAGCTTAAGCACGCCTTTAAGAATGTATAGCTCACCTTTACATGGAGTAATAGTACTGACACGCAAACTTGAGTTTGTTGCAGTAAATCCAGTCCAGCAAGAGCAGTTATATCCTCCTATTGTGTTGATGCAGGTAGAGTTTGGACCACAAACCGATGGTGCAGATAGACACTCATTCACGTCTGTCAAACCAAAAAACTTTTGACGTTTTGAACATATTGACAAGTCATGTAATTTCCTAAACAAGTACATATTTAAGTAAAGATCATATAAGACTGTCTTTGTAATCTTGTCAAAGTTGAATGGAAAGTGGAAAAACATAATATTGGAGGAGAATCTGTTCTAGTCTGCTATACATTTACAGCTCAACTCACGTGTGCACATTTTTGGTCATTGTCTGGGAATCAAAAAGTGGGGGACAAAACGAATGATTTTGTATAGTGGGGGGGATATGTCCTCCCCCCGCTATAATGGTTCCGGCACCCATGTATTAATTAAATATAATCCTGCAGCGACCAATCCCTCTGTTTATGGAAAGATTCTGCTTCATCTGATGTCTGGAAAATAAGACTGTTCTAAAACTTAAACTGAAATGTACTATAATGTACTATAATGTATTCCTGCCGTTTAAATAAATGACATTTTTCAAATTCAGAAGTCTAGCTTTAGTAGCCCACTGCAAGTTCAATCACTGATACATTTAGCGTAAGTAAAGCTTGGGTTGCTTTATTTCAACTTTGCACTTTTTCACCACCAAAAATTACACAATAATTTGTTTAGTAAAAAATACGTTTTTGCCACATTAAAAGCCTAAATGTGTAGGGGTTAGTAATGCTGATGTTGAGATTAGAGTTTGTTGAAGTGAATCCAGTCCAACAAAAACAATCGTATCCTCCAATTGTGTTGGTACAGGTGGAGCTTGGACCACAAACAGATGTTCCAGAAACACATTCATCCACATCTGTCACATAAGTAAAAGTGTTTTATTAAGTCTATTAGTCTATTAACTTTACTAGGGCCAATCCAGTACTCATAGTCATCTTGTTGTTATATTAACTTACTGTAGTGGTGTAACAACACCAGACTTGCATAAGCTTATCTGAAATAATATTTCAAATCATTATAGTTTAATATTGCTAAGCTGCTTCAAAGCAGAAATAATAAGATGTGTTTGACTGCATACCTCTCTGGCACACTTCCTCTGCAGGGAGTGCTCTGATACATCCACAGGTGCCATCCATGCTGTAATCACATGCCCCGTATGCTCTGCAGCTATTATATGACCAGGCATATTGCTCCTCACATTTGCACATGTACTCCATTCCGTTTAATGTGCACACTGTAACAAAGAGGGACAGTAACAGTGTTGGCTAGCTTATGAACAGTACCGTCTTTTTCCACAAAAGACAATGATTTCTACTGTGATCAATCACAAGCTGAGAAAACATAATTTGTGCTGCATGTATACATGAAGTAGCTTACCAGTAGTGATGCTGATCTCTGTGATGTTCACACCACTTCCCATTGTAACTGGAACACTGAAATTTGTCAGCAGATACCTGAGGTAAATATCTGTGATGTTATCTGGTAATGTTGTTTCAATGTCGATGATATACTCAAACAGTGGCACTGCAAACAACAAAAAGAGTTTTTTGTGGAATTTCATGCACTGCTCAAAGTATTCAAACTATGCTACTTCACTATGTCAATTAAGTTTTAAATGTGGTAATTATTAAGTTTTATTTATGTGTCTGCACATTGAGATACAGTGCTGTACCATCTGAGAAAATAAAAGGAAATAATAAAAAAAGTAAGAGAATGTGACGTCCACAGAGTGGCTGCTTGGGGCCGCTATAGGGTTATTGTTTTAGTTTAGTTCTTGGGACTTTTATTTTGAATTTGAACATGTGTTGTGTCTGTGTTCATAGTCAGCTGTCTTGTGTTTTAGTGGATTGATTGGGGTTTCTGATTGCTTCTGGTCTGTGTGTGTTTAGTATTTAAGTTCTTTGTGTTTTTGGGTTCTTTGCTGGTCAACCTTCACATTACTCCTCACTTTCCCATTCCTCTTGTGTCTTTATGTTGTTTTTTTTAGTTAAAATGTCCTCGAGCCTTCTTTTGTTTGTTTAGTGTTTCCCCCTGTCTAGAGTCAGTGTTTTATAATAAAATATAATAAAAAATCAACTGGAACCTGCATCCTGCGCCTCGCCTTCACTTCCCCTGCACCAGTCTGTGACAGATTGACCAGCCAACACTAGAGGTACAACGGTTCCAGCCCTGACTCCCAGGCGGTAAAGGTTCCAGCAAGGAGTGGTTGTGGTTGGTTGTGGTGCTGAGGAGCAGTTGGTTGGCCCCACAGCAGTTTGGGGGCTTAAGGCAGCCTCCGGGAGTGTGGCTTTTGCGGATAGTGGGTAGGTAGCGGGCCAGGGAGCCCGCCGTGGGCGCACCTGCAAGGGCCACCTTCGTGGAGGATTCCAGGCGCTCTTTGAAGCCTCCCGTTGAAGCTTTAGCCCACTCCCATTCTGTGCATGTGGGGGTCCAGCCAACACTCGGCCCGAGGCACCAACAATCGACCACACCACCGATCCATCTTCCTGCTGCTGAGAGAACCCTCGGCTTTCCACCGGCAGGACCGCTCTGGAGCCGCGCCTGGCAAGCCCCCATCGCCTGCGCTGAAGAGGCCATTGTTTGACGGCATGGAGCACGCTGGATTTCAAGCTGTTTCCGAGGGAGGTGTACTCCGGGTGCTCGGATCTTCAGCGTGAGGTTTTCAGCAGATTCCCTTTTCTGCAGGTCAAAGGATGCACAGCTGCAGCAGTGCCATGAAAAGGGACGTGGGCTTCAGCGCCGGCAGGATGGATGGCTTCCCCCACGCACCCAATTTCAGGCAAGCCCCCCACCTGCATCCAAGGGGAGCAGGTTAGGAAAAGGGATGAGGGCTTCCACGCGGCAGCAAGGGAGGTCGTTCTACATTCCCTGGCGCACAGGCAAGCCCCCCCACCTGCTTCCAGGACTCCTTCAAGAAGGGCTTGGGATCCCCAGGTGCTTGGAAAGCGTCAGGGGAGAGGGGATTTTCCTATAGATTTTTTGGGGGTGGGTGTACATTGGGATGCGAGCTCCTTTAGGGCTCCCTAGGGAGGGAGCATTATGACCTGGAGTGTTCTAGTGGAGGGTCCTAGTGGAGCTCCATCTCAATAGAGCGGATGAGTGGGATCCACACGGGCTGACCAGGCCATGAAATAGGCCAAGCGCTAGGCGCCCTTTAGGGGAAAAGTTTTTTTGTGGTGTGTGTGCTGCCTCGTGCCCCTCCTCCACCCGTTTGGTGGTGGTTTTGGCGCCCCAGGAGTGGCGCCCTAGGAGGGGGTTACTGTGATGTCCACAGAGAGGCCACTTGGGGCTGCAATAGGGTTATTGTTTTAGTTTAGTTCTTGGGACTTTTATTTTGAATTTGAACATGTGTTGTGTCTGTGTTCATAGTCAGCTGTCTTGTGTTTTAGTCGATTGATTGGGGTTTCTGGGTTTAGTATTTAAGTTCTTTGTGTTTTTGGGTTCTTTGCTGGTCAACCATCACATTACTCCTCACTTTCCCATTCCTCTTGTGTCTTTATGTTTTTTTAGTTAAAAGGCCCTCGAGCCTTTTGTTTGTTTAGTGTTGCCCCCTGTCTAGAGTCAGTGTTTCATAACAAAATCCATCGACTGGAACCTGCCTCCTGCGCCTCGCCTACACTTCCCCTGCACCAGCCCGTGACAGAGAATAAAAATGTTTTTAAGTTTCTTAAAAACAAATAAATACAGAAAAGCTTCTGTTGTACTTGTCATGCCGGGCCCTGTCCGACCGTGCTCTCAGAGGAGCCTGTCACCTGAGTTTTAGGCTAATCTGCTCTGGGCACAGAGAGGAGTGCATGGGAGTGGGGTCGGGCTGTGCCTAGCAACCCAGGTCTGGGGAATGAGAGCAATCTAAGCACGGCTGGTTTGCTGGGTGCCAAACGACAGGTCCACCTCTTTTGCGTGTGATGTTGATTGTTTAATTATAGTCTGTGTTGGGTGGTTGGTAGGATGTGAGTAGGGTTGGGTTTATAAGCCAGCCGGACCACAGAGATGGTGAGTGACCCCCTAAACAGTTTGGGGGATAGTTCCCTGGAACTACAAGACACCTCAGCTAGGCCGGGGCGTGAGTCAAAGGCTTGTGCTTATGTACTGACAGTCTGTGTGTGTCTTCCACGCTTCCTCCCCTTATCCACAGGTGTGATTCATGGAGTCCACATCCATGCTGAGAGGGGAATGTGTCAAGGAAACTGAGTAAAGGGGAAAGTGGACGTGACTGTAAGGCTCTTCAGCCTCAGACCCAGAGGGAAAGGGTCTTTTGTGAACGCACAAGCCGGAAAGAGAATGCTGCAGTTCTGTTTGTTTTTTGTGAACTTTGTTTTATGAGTCTGCTTTCTGCCGTGGAAATCTCAGTTAAAGAGAGAGAAAAATAAAAAACCTCATCTAACCCTCTTCCGGTTCCTACTCGTGCATCCTTTGTCTGCGGAGTTGTCACAGTACTATTATTGTATGTACAATTAGTAGAGCTGGGCAACGCGCTATTACCGTGTAAATGTATTTTAGTGCAGTTAACACAGGCTTTTTAAAAAAATCCCTTTATTTTGAAATTATGTTGATTTTTGTGCTTGGGGTGTGAGCTGCAGGCTGCGCTGTAGGTCTCGACTTGTTTTTGTGGGGTCAGGCGTCCCATTTTTTTTTGTCCATATAATATGTCATTATTACTTTTGCCAGGGTCGTTCTTAGGCATATGCGATCTAGGCATCCGTGTAGGGCCCCCGACCTGGCCCTGACTTACTATTTTTGTTGTTGTTGTCTGGCTGTGGGCCCCTGACATGCAGCTACAGCTGTCTGTGCCAGTCCCTCACGTCATGTGTCACAAAACCCTCCTCATCCTAACTTTTATCGTTCTGAGTTGAAATCAGAGGGGCAGGGTAGGAGCAGGGGCCAGCAGGCAGGGAGCAGGCAGGGACTGGGAATGTATAAATAGCGATCGCTCAGTCTGGATAAACGATGGAGCTAAGGTCTTTTACAGACATTTTATTAGCACACCTTCCTGAGCTCTGGGGGGACTCCACCTCCAACACACACACATTTTGCATTTTCTTTGCGGAAATGCTGTCTAGTTAGATTTTATAGTCTTTGTACTCTATGTAGCACATTTAGTGCTGATAGAGTAAAATGTGTGTAAAAACACACATATTTTTACCAACAGTTTACTTGACTGACTGAGAGTTTTGCACAGTGCTTTATATGATGTTGGAGAATTTAAACTCTGTCCACTAACTGCCCAGTATATAACACCCCTTTCCCGCCAATTGCTCCAACCAATCCAATGGTAGAACTTAGTAGAAAAGCTGTATGTGAATAAGAGGGAATCATGGATTCTCATAGCAACAAACAGTGTGCAAACAGCTGGGCTTCAGCTATGGGTGACTTGAAGGGTCAAACTGAAACAGTGTTAATAATATGCTGATTTAGCACAATGAATTTTGGCGCTAGAAAATAGTGAAAGTAAATATAGCTGTTGTCAACCACAGAGATAAAATAGTTAAATCTTAAATAAATATTCTTTACCACTATACTCTATTCAGTTAAAGATGTGCACAAAAATCACATAAGAAACAGATAGATAACAGGGAATAAATACAAATGATTCCAAATGTAATTTAATCATTCACTGCTTCATTGCATTTACCTGGTGGTGGTGGAGTTGGACATGTCAAAGGATCTATAATGCAAAAGGAAGAGTCATTGAGAATTATTAGTGAAAGTCTGAGAAACATAATGAAAATCTCTAGGTATGGAACAAATTCTGGGAATATAGAATGAAACCCTATATATATATATATATATAACAAAGCCTAAGATTTGCATTATTTAATGAAAGGTTCAGTATTTATGGCTATATAGAGTGAAAACCTGAGTACATAAAAACCTGATACAGAATGAATATGGGGGATCCATCCCCACACACTGATCCCCGGGTGCTGTGTTCCTGGCTGCCTGCTGCTTTGTTTAGTGAATGGGTTAAATGCAGAGAAAGAATTTTGTGCTGTTCACGCTGTGTGCTGTGCTGTGCTGTGCTGTGTTCACATGACAAGTGGACACTTTATGGACACTTTACACTTACACAATATATTGCATGGAAACCTGAATTTGGCGCCACCTTGTGCATCAAGTTATGAGCTATTACACAGTATTGCATCATAAGACCGTGGTCAAGCTAGAAATATTGTGGAATTAATCAGTTATTTTGTTATTTAGTATTTAGTAATGAATTAACTTTTTTCTTAAAATACTCAAATATTGACTGCAAATCTACCTTGTTAACATTTTATATGTATATATTTTGTAAATATATGAATATACATTGTTGTTTATATATTATAAGTATATTTTAAATAAATTGTTGGTGGATATAAAATGGCAATAAATACATTTATTAATACATAAATGAATCAATAAATAAAGTATTACAATTAAATATTTTCCAAACTTCAGAAATGTTGCAACAGTAAAATGGTGTGCTAATGTTAATGTTACATAATAAAACACAAAGAGTAAAAAATGAAATTTGCAGAATATAGAGCTTAGCCTCACAGTGTTTCGCCAGTTCTGCTCATCGTATAGGCAGAGCCAAGAAGCACAAGATGATGCTTGTGTGCATTCTGTCAGGTTTCATTCTGTATGTTCAGGTGTTCATTATATGTTTCCAGATTTGTTCTATGGATTTAGGTTTAATTTTATATATTCAAGTTTTGCTCTATATTCATGTTTTTGTTGCATATATACAGCTTTACGTTTTATATTATCAACTTTGCTTTACACAGTATATTCAGCTCTATTCTATATAATCAGGTGTTCTCAGCATTTCAATAAATTCCTGAACAACTTGCCATATATTTGTCTGTGTATATGTGTGTACATATAGATATATATAGCACAGTACATAAACTTTCACGTTACAGTAAACTGCCATATGAGTAAAACACAAAAATGTGCAGAGTGGTGGAAACAAGTGCAATGTTATAGCAGTGCATTATTTGGCTAGGCAACAAGAGCACTATACACATAGTACGTACTTGTCAGCTCTGTGATTGGTTGACACAACTGTCCATCATTTGGAATGGCACTGATGCATCCACAGGTTGCATTGGTGATGTCATCACAATGCCCATATGCTGTACATGTATCACACGGCCAAAAATACTGATCTTCACACCTGCACTGGTATCCTGTATTACTAGAATGGCACACTGTAAAATCATAAAAAGACAACACAGTGTCAGTGAAGCTCTGATCTGCTCTTATGAGGGCCCATAAGGTACTGAAGTGAGTGAGTGATTGGGGGTGAGTGAATGAGTGAAGTAAGGTAGGTGAGTGAGCAAGTTAGTACATGAGGGAGTGAGTGAGTGGATGGAGGGAGGTGTAATAGGAGAATGAGTGAGTGAAGTGAGAGGAGTGATGAGTAAACAAGATGAAGTGAGGTGGGTTGGGTGAGTGAGTGAGTGAAGTGAGTGGAGTGATGAGTGAATGAGGTGAGGTAGGATAAGGTGGATGGGTGAGTGGAGTGAGTAAGTGAGGTGAAGTGAGGTGAGGTAGGTAAATGAGTGAGTGAGTGGAGTGAATGGGTGAGTGAGGGAGTGAGTTGTTTATTATTATTATTATTATTATTATTATTATTATTATTATTATTATTATTATTATTATTATTGTGTTGGTTACATAATAGTTGAGCTAACCCAAGGAATCACTAATGAATTTGACACTTTCAGAATATTAGATCTTACAGTTACATTATATTATAAATAACCTTGGAAATACATCTCTTGATGTTCACTCTTCATGTTCAATATTTATGAAACTGCTGTGCCATCGATTTGGCTCCATTTGGATAAAATGAATTACAATAATCGTTCCAAGATCACCCACGTTTAGTAAAAAACCGCATTGTTGTGTTTTGGTAAAAAAAAAAAGCCTAAACATGCCTATTTCTACAGTGTAAACCCTAAATATGCCCCAAATATGCTCCCAAAACACTTTAATTTCATTTTAAACTCAGTTTAATACATTACCCTTAACGAAAATATAAAGGTAAGCCCATACAGACTGTACTGTAATTTATGCGTGGGCATTTTCTTTGGTATGCGCGGTCGTTTTCTTTGGTATAAACAGGTAAATATAGTTATAAATTAGTGTAATTTTTAGTAATCACCAATCATTTCTACAGTTCAATCATTTGCTATTCATCAGCCGTGTGTCTTATTAAAGCAGACATTGGACTGTGACTGACCTCAACAACCACTTTTAATTTAATTAACAGTAATCAAACTACTAGGCTTTAAGAAGAACAAAACGAAAAACAAGATAAACACTCAAGATGAGTCAGGGGGGGACTGGCAACCTGAACACTCTGGAAAAGAACGGCTGTCTGATGAACGGCGGCCGTCGGCCTGTCTTTCTCAGCCGAGACGCAGACCTCTGCCAGCTGGTGAAGAAAGTCCAGGTTGTTTTTTAGTCCCAGTCCCTGAGTACATTTTTAACCATCCCAAACGCGTTTTCTTTGTGTTTTCAGGACAGTACAAAACATTTATACAGTTTTTTTTAATATTTTATATGGAAATGTAGCTGAATTAACGTTCATATTTAAGTTACAAAATTAGTAAATTTTTCTTAAGAATTTAGAAGTAAAATGCGTTAAAAAAAACATATTGCAATGAAAAAAGCAAAATAAAAAAATGCAGAGAATATTTGCAGGTTCGTTAGGTTCTCAGAAAAAATCTGCCTGTGACTAAATCCATGACTCCTGATGTGTAAAACGCGGGGGTTACTATGATGAATTTCCTTTTATAGTTCAGATAAGATTAAACCATTTTTGTGTGATTCTGTTTCCATGACATATGTGTATATGTGTACACATGGGCGGATCTACTGGGGTGGCATAGGGTGGCAAATGCCACCCTAAAATAAAGCCTTGCCACCCCTGCTGCCACCCCAGTTAGCAGCAACGAATTAAAAGACAAATGACGGCCAACTGCACCAAATGCAGTTCGAGATAACGCCAGAGAGCGGCTGGTTTGGAGAACTGAGTGGCGCGAAGGGAGGGAGCCAGGAGTCGCGAGGAAAGGAAACATGGGAGAAAAGGAAACATGGGAGAAAAGGAGACATGGGAGGAAAGGAGACACGGGAAATATGAGGCTAAGGTCGGCTTCTTATTCTCCAGCTACTTCCACCTTAAATGGCTGACCAGTACCGCTGAACCGCCAGTAGGAGGCATTTGTGATGTAGTTTTATGTGAAGCGCGGCTCGTTCAAACTCCAAACCTTTGGATTAAAATTTTTTAAATGTTTGATGTGCAGTTTTTTGACGTAAATAAAAATGTTTTATATTTTGCACAATATAAAAACAATATAAAAATATAATATACTTCTTATGGCTCCTTTATTTCAAAGAGGATGTCTGGTCACCCCATATATCTCATCAAACTGTGATAACTGTGATAAATTCAGTATATATAGGCCCACCCCTCAAAAATTCCTGCCCCCTTCTTGCCACCACATAAATATTTTCTAGATCTGCCCCTGTGTGTACATAAAGCATGAGCTCACCTGTTGATATTTCCAGAGCAGAGATCAAGGTGGAGTTGTCTACTGGTCGACTGAAGTTGAAAGACTTCAGTAGCTGAATCAAAATTACTTCAGAAACATTCACTTCGACCACCACAATGTATTCCACTGTGTATATGCTGGCTGAGTAAACAAAGTAAACACTGTGATTATCCAGGGCATTTAGCATGCATTTCTATTCTTAAGTTTGATTGATATATTTATTTAGAACACAAGCATATCAACCATTATTTCTGTGTATTCTTTCAGAATAAAGGAATGCAACCCTAACTGTAACCTAACAGATTTAATACTTTAACACATTTATGAATAGAACAGAAAAAACAAGAATTCTTACTTTCTCGTTTTTGTCTTAAGTGGTCCACTTGTCCATCTTCATGCGTAATCTGGGAGGTAAAAATTTGGCCATATTATAGTTATTTAAGTTATTTAATTATAGGGGATTTCCCACTGCACAAGTTACCTTGTACACCAGAAAACAGAAACCACTTTGGTATTATGGTTATGGGTTTTGTTTTCCAAATAATTGGTTCTAATAAAACCTGAAAATACATGAGTGAGTCCTTCTCAGGTTAGCTGAAGCCAAAGACAAAATAGTTAATTCTTTATACTTCCAGGTATAAAAAATGACCAAGTACACCCACTAGCAATGCACAGAAATGCACACTGCATTATTTAATGTCATAAACAAGATGACAGTGCCTGTGCAGGCTGTGGCGATGAGGTGGAGATGAGGGAGTTGGATCCAGGACAAGCAGACAGGGAGGCCTCTTTTTCTGGGTTCTGTTTGTCAATATAATCAGAAATTAGTGTTTTAACGTGGCACTGTTCCTCTTCCTTATCAGTCAGATGATATTTCTCCAGCTGAGGGACTACAACCATGTGCTGGTGGTCTCTGTGTACCTCCCACCTAGCTGATGCTAACTACAGGGCTCTCAAGTGTCACGCATTGAGCGTGACAGTCACTCTTTTCAGCATTTTGTCACGCACTCCCGCCACACATTGTATTTCTCACGCGGAAAAATAATTTGTAGGCTTATATGCTGCAGCGCCC
>JBBPCY010052451.1:0-12916 GCA_037974405.1 Brachyalestes nurse
CTAGAAGTTAGTATTAGTGGCTAAAACAGAGATACAAACACGCTGGGAGCGCGCTGAGCAGCACTCGCGGCAAAACACCCACGTGATCTACCTACGGCAAGCCTGCTATGGACAAGCTGCTATGGACGACTACGTCACAGAGGGCCTTCAACAGGGCACTTTGAGACCCTCCTCATCTCCAGCGGCCGTGGGGTTTTTCTTTGTAAAAAAAAAGATGGGGGCCTTCGCCCCTGCGCCGACTATCGGGGACTCAACAAGATCACGGTGAAGTACTGTCATCCTCTCCCTCTTACCAACACCGCCTTGGACGCCCTCTCTGGTGCCTCCATCTTCACAAAGTTGGACCTCAGGAGCGCCTACAATCTCGTTTGCATCAGAGAGGGCGATGAGTGGAAGACGGCCTTCATCACTCCCACCGGACATTGTGAAACGCTGGCAATGCCGTTCGGCTTGTGCAACAGTCCGGCAGATTTTCAACAGTTCATCAATGATGTGCTCCGGGACATGTTGGGGCGTTGGGTCTTCGCCTACCTTGACGACATCCTCATTTACTCGAAGACCGAAGAAGAGCACGTCCAACATGTCTGGGCAGTCTTGCAGAGGTTGCTGGCCCATCGACTGTTTTGTAAGTTGGAAAAATGCGCTTTCCACCAGCGCTCCACCACATTCCTGGGGTTTGTCATCTCCCCATTGGGTGTGGCCACGGACCCCCAGAAGCTGACTGGAGCGCTTCCTGAGATGTTTCGTGGCTGATCGTCAGCGCTCTTGGGTCGACTACCTCACTTGGGCTGAGTTGTCTCACAACCTGCTTGCCTCCTCAACTACTGGTCTCAGCCCATTTGAGGTATGTTATGGTTTCCAACCTCCCATGTTCGATCATCAGGAATCGGAGGTTTATGTACCATCGGCCCAACAGTTGGTCCGCCGGTGTCGGCGGCTCTGGCAGCAAGCTCAAGCACCATGCGAAGAGCCAACCAGCGCTATATCCATCAGCATCGCTGTCGACACCCACCGGGGGGGGAGGTACTGTCACGTGCACCAACTGAATGACGTGCACGAGGTTCCGGAAATAAGCACGTCATAAGGTATATAAGCAGAAAGTTAGTGGATTCATGTTGCTCGTTCATTGAGTCAACAACCTCGCCCTCCCGCTTCAACCCTGGTTCACGTGAGTACTCACCTACCTTTTTGTGTGCATGAGTGTGAACGCTGGTTCCGGTGGGAATCTTCACTCTCTTTGAGAGCATTTGCAGATCAATACGCGTGATTCTACCAACCCTCTCGCTTCATTCCGCGCTTGGGTTCATCCATCACGCTACGGGCGAACTCCTGACTGGTAAGTTCCTGTTCTACTCCTCTTTGTGACAAATAAAGGTTTATCATATCTATCACTTGCGAACAATGTTAAAAATGAACGGATCATGAATATGTGAGATTCTAAATTGTTCATCATGGGAATCCTTTGGGATTATAGTGAATAAACCATTTAAAAATATCACATGGTGTCTAGTTTATCATTTTTATTCTGCATTGGATAAGTTATTAATGAATAAGTATGAGAATTTGTGTGACAAGCGACTCTGAGCTGTAGCGCGTGTGTTTATGTGCTTCAGGGATGCTGGTTATTGCGTGTGTGGCACGTTGGGAATGGTCACGTGTGTGTTCCTCATGTCAGTGGATGAGGGCTGTCAGTGGAAGATCTTCATTAGACCCCTCAAAGCCCGTGCCCTCCAGCTCCTCACATACCGCCTACAGCACACACACACACACACACACACACCCACACACACACACACACACACACACACGCACACAGCTAGTACAGCAGAGGACACAAAGCAACAGCTTCCTTGTTCTCTCTCGTTCTCTGTCTCTGTCTCTCTCTCTCTCTCTCTCCTCCAACTCCATAACGTTCCCATTATTAACTCATGTTTTATTCATGATGTCCCAGCTTCAAGATTTTTGGCCCGTTTTGATTGTTTTCAAAGGCCGGATGCTTCCCATGCAGCGAGTAGTTGTTATACAGAACATTATTCTTGGCCTGGGCCGAATAAGAGCCACTTGGGTCCTGCCTGTCCCCCTTTTCCCTCTTCTCAGAGAGAAAAGCACCTAATGGTCATGTAGGTGTCTGTCAGGGAGATTTAAAGGGGCATTCCAGCCAAAAACTACAGTTGGTGTGTCATTTGTCAATGTTATGGTGCAGCATTTTATCCCTCAGCCTCATCAGTTTGATTCAATTCACAGTTTTTATGTAATTTTCATTTTTTTGTTCATTTATGTTCTCAATTTCCACAACGTATTACACAAATACATCATATGTCAAAGTGCTATCAAGACTGTGGCAGCCAATCCTGACTCACATGGTGTGATTCACTAGTGTGTCATCAAACATAATTGTAAAGAAAACAGTAAAAAATCAGAGCAAAATGGGCATTAGGGTTGGAAGACTTTCAGACAGAGAAAAGAGGCCAAATTAAGCTAAAATGTGCACTGTCAAAATAATAATAACCAGCTCACTTAAAAAGACCACCTGGGTTGCCTTAACATTACATTTTATTAACATAAAATACATTTAAATTAAATGTATGAAAATACATTACATTAAATAATTAAAAGTGAATTAAAAATGAAACAGAAGCTAGTTTTTTGTGTTGGCATAATGGTGTTTGTTTAGGATGCCTAGATCGCTGTATAGAAACATGAACCAGTGGGAAATTTGAACAATTTCTCATTTTTAATATTCCTTATTTTCCTGTTAAAATGGTAAAAACAAAGTAAAACATGGAATTATATTCAGAAATATTGCCCCATTACCAAATGTTAACACTTTACCTCTGTTGACATAATCAATATGTCATTAATGATGCTCTCAATGCTCTCGTCATGTAACTGTAATAGTAACAGTGTCATTATTATGACCAGTATTTTTTACCACAAACGATACAATTTGATTTCATGATGTCACGAAGCCCCATGCCTATCTCCAAATCAGCTAAGCTCATAACTATGATTTTCCCACCTCTAGCTATAAACCCCAGAGACAGTGAAGTCCAACTTTTGGAAAGTGTCCTCAACTTCCAGCGTGTGAGGTCATATCAGCATGGCTGCTTATCCCAGCTACTGTAATGAAATGTTGATGGGATATATTTGCGTGCTGCAGATGTGCGTGATGACCAAAAACAGAAGCAATAAGTCAACATTCATACAAGTGTTTTTTATAATGGCATTTTTGTATCTAGAGAATAGTCAGAAGTTTGGATTATCTTCATGGCAAGAAGTTCTCATCCCTTTCCTTCCAACCTCACTGCTCACTAGCAGCTCAACACAGAATCCCAACATCTCACACACACGGAAAACAATGCTGACTCCTAGATAATCTGATTAGTAAAGGGGAGACTACTTTATATTACTTTGGTTATACTAATTAAGACTATCAGATTCCTATACATTCAATTAAATGGCCACCAAGAGTCCCTTGTTTCATAAAGAGTCACTTGTTTTTATCTATAACATTGACTTTAGGTTGCTGTTTTGAGGTGTCATGTCATAAATTTCCATGTCACTACCATTAGCTGGTTAACAGTACTGGGGTTTTTTTTTGTGGAGGCATATTTTTCATTTATATTTTGGAAATAATTCACATACAGGCACCAAGCACTTCATTACATTTGTATTCCCAGAGGAGGTTCTGCGTGCAATTTATGGGATTTGACTGGATAATGAAGTACACTAAATGTTCAAACATTCATAGGCACCTGCTCCTCTAGCACCTCTTCTGAAATCTAAAAAAGGTATTTACAGGGATTCCTCCTTTTGCTGCAGTAACGATCTCTGCTCTTCTGGGAAGGCTTTACACAAGACTGCGAGGATTTGATTGTATTCAGCCATGAGAGCATTAGTGAGGCCGGGTACTGATGTTGGATGATTAGTTCTGGATCACAAACTCCACTCCAACTCATCCCAAAGGTACCTAATGGAGTTCCATCACTACAGAGAACACAATTCCACTGCACCACAGCCCCACAGTGCTGGTGGGCTTTTTATAGGACATAGTGACCTTAGGCCAATACAGCTATTCCTGTTTGGCTGTTCCACACCATTCTACTGGCAGGTCTTATGCTGGGAGTGTATGTTTTGTATGTGTTCCTGTGTAATTTCCCTAAGTTCCCATGGATACCCTAGATTGAAAGGTCATAATCCTGATGTTAACATCAGCACTGGAGGATTCATTAAAAACGATCACAGTTATGTTTGTTTGAACTATTACTGAGGGGTAATGAGGTCAGTATTCACAAGGCTACACACAGACATTCAAAATCCTGTTATGACAAATGACATAAACCTAGATAAGCATTGAAACAAGCTTTTATGCACAAGCAGGTGACATGTCAGAACAAGGTGAAGTAGGCCAATGGGTCATGTAATGTAGACGTAGATGACATGAAGCCTGAAGGTTTTAGATTTGCTTTCAAAAATGTATCCAGACTGACAGGTCTGCATTCTGCATGTATGCTTGCGCAAAGGCATATTGGCATGCGTTCTCCATAGGGAACACTAGGAGAAGGATTGCTTGCTCGTTGCGTGCCAGGTCTTTGACTCCTGTAACGCTGCCTCCTCATTCTTCGGTTTGGCACACTTTGGCTGTGTCACCTCAGTGCTAATGTGGTTGCTAAATTAGCCTGAATCGCTAGTTCGGACAGCCTGTGCCCTGCCAGCACCAATTAGACTGTGGCACGTTACGGCAGAAACAGGTTGAGGTCAAAGAGATGGTTAATCTCAGAGAAAGAGCGAGAGAGAGAGAGAGGGAGAGAGAGAGAATCTTGCACACTGTAGTAGCACTTAATCAACCTTTCACGAGGCCCACACAAACACCAGACAAACACAAATAAGGGCAGGTACATTCATCAATGTTTCATGCACGCAGTGTGCAGCATATGAACTGCAGAAGTGTGTTCGGAAATCCATCATCTAATTATAATGGAGCAAATGATGACTGTTGTTGCGTCAGAACAAGGTCCAGAAGCCAGGGAGGTTTGAATACTGCTAGTTAAGATTAAAACAATGTTAGCTACCCCCATAGCCTCCATTAGGGCTTTTGCATTTTTTCATATATCTTTGGGAGCAGGGAGACACAGGTGATGTCACTGAGAGCAGCAGCTGATACCATCTGCACTGGAATTCAACAAGGCCCAGCATCGCTTTTGCTAGGGTGGGAGAACATAGGCAGACCTCAGACTCTCAACAAGGCTGCTCGCTTGTGACTGGCTGCTGAAGGCTGACCTAAAGAACCAGCTGAAGGACAGCACCCAGGCCAGATTTGGCCTTAACATCTGACTGTGTCAGTCAAGTGGTTAATTTCCCAGTGAAGACTGGATGGAGGAGCTCAAAATGGTAAAGGAATGTAGAAAGTGTGGGAAGGTCTCCTTGACTTCAAAGACTTGCAGGAAAGAAAAGCCACCAATCAAAAGCAAACAAACATAAGCAAAGATGATGAACACAACAATAGCACATGATTCATGTAGATGAATGCACTATTTTACAGAAGTTTATTTGCTTCAGGTCAAGAAAGCACAAAGGAATTCCCAGAGGGGAAATGACAAGGCTCTGTCCACAAAACCTAAAAGTTACTACTTCTTCCCTAACAATTCAGTTCTTCTAAATGACCTAAAAAAACATTTTTTAAAGCCATCCTTACGGATGAACACAATATGCAGCTTCAAGCACATGCTGAAGTGGCTCAAGTTGGGGATGCACGAGTGTGTGCTACCCAGGAAGTCTATTACAGATCTTGACATCACTGCACCCATCTCGCCAAGAGAAGATGAACAACAGGGAGAAGGCCAGCCAGGTTTTTTATTCTATGTTCTGGTTGATAATATTGTATGTGTTATATTGTTACGGAGGAGAAGACTATGCTCAACACATCCATCACATGTATCATTTCCCCACTTTTGCACTTTCACTCCAATCCTGTTGATCCTTTCCTCCCATTACCTCTTCAACATTCAAGACAGGAGAAAAGATAAGGAGTACAGGAGCAGTAGTGGTTTCTGGAAACAACCCTTGGTCAAAGACAATTGAAAGCCCTTCTCTATCAAAACAGGATACAATCCACTATTTGATTCTCTTGGTCTTTGAACTGGCTTGAACATTAAAATGTACCCTCAGATGAGCCCATAGAGATTAATCTCATCAACAAATTGATATAATAAAATGCTCATAAATTATCATTTCAGAACTGAATCAAAATCTGTTGAATTTAATTAGCGAATGTGTGACCCCTTCAAGACACTCCATGCATTACACAACCAAAGACTGGCAAGATGCTCAAATGGCGCTTAAGTGTTTTTCCAATTGAAGGACTAAGCATAGTCTGCCATGAAGACAAATGGTGCTATAAGTGTCCCGTAATGAGAGGATTCATGAACAGTTGACGAGACTGGAGGCAACAGAGTAGAAAAGAGTACAAAACCCTTTGTTCTCCTCTAAGCAAAGGAGCTACTAGACCTGTTTCACTCCAAAACTCTGGCTAAGCCTGGTTTTCTCTCCACAGCCATATGAGGAACGACTCGAGGACAGTAGAAAATTTTGGAAAAAAAGATGTCCATTGAGCTTTGCTGGGTTGAAGAACCTTTGTTACTAAAGGGAAGGTGGCGAGTTTGGGCCGGATGGAGGCTGTGGATGAGGATTCTTTTCAGCTCTTCTCTTGGATAGAGCAAGAGGATACCCCCCTGTCCCGCCATCCTAGACAAAAGACGCCCAGACTAGGTCGCTACTCAAAAGCCTCGATGAGAGAAACCAATATCATTACAGGCTGGTGAATGGAGGCCTGGGCCAGTTTGGAGCTTTTTTTCACTCTTCCCCCTCCCTCACTCTCTCAGGAGGTCAAGGAGGGCCACGGGTACAGCGCTGGCTCTCAAACTGCAGACGGTGGTGTTTTCATTGTGTTTAATGGGAAAGTGTCACAGGGCTCGACGAGGACCTGCTGCCTTGTTTACCAGGCCACTTCTTTCACATGGCCTAGGAGGCAACGGTGGTGTGATTCTGATCTAGAAGCTTGCTTGCTCTGAGAAAAAGGAAGGCATTGAGATGACAAGTAGGTAAACAAGTGCTAATGCTAATTCCTTTTAAATTACTGTGTGAGAGACATGGTCTCATATAGGGTTTTTGTATACAGCGTAAAGCAGAATAAAGTAGAATGAAATGCCTCCACTTTTCTACAGTTTCTGTTGGAGGATAATGCAAACTACCTCTGTCCTCTGAAGAAGAAGACCATCCTCTCTTTTACATAAAGAAAATGTTTAAAAGACATATTTAACTGAAAAATACACAAAACTCAACTGACTACCCTTGTAAAAGCACCTTCATGACTAATTAGGCCTCTTGTTTTTTGCTTACTCATGTCTTATTCCCTATATATATTTATTTTTTAAAATCCCTCCAAAAAACCTTTACTCTTAACTCCATTTTTCTCTGACAGGAGATGTTTAGATGTACTTAGCTGGCAGTAACTTGGCTGAATAGCGGATGTTGATTTTAAGTATATATTTACAGGTTGAAGAACAGATGTGGACTACTTGAGCACTGATGTACGTCGCTCTGGATAAGTAAGTCGCTCTGGTAAATGTAAATGTAACAGTACAGAAGAATATGGGATGTGGGCTCACTGTTGTACATAATTTCATATGACTGATTTTCTATTTGATTATCAAAAACAACAATTTCTAAGGTGTTTCTGCTTAACCATTAATAAACACGTTTAGGCAGTTTATAAAGTCTTACACTGAACACCACTGAGATGCTGTGACAAAACTTTAAAGGAGCAGTTCAAAAGTCTTCTACTGTGATCAAATTGAAGCAAATTTGCAAAATATTGGGCCAAAATGTAAAAGACTCCAGTTATTATAAGTGTATTATAAGTGGCTGCGGCTGTTTCTGCTTACAGAATATATTTCAGAGACATGTTATAGATGATGCAAATTCTTTCAATAAATTAATTTAAACCATGTTGTATTTCCGACTTGTGTGACAGATCTGAAACTATTTAGTGTGATTAAATATGCACATAAAGATGGCACTGTAGATTTTGAGGGATTATTTGAACTGTAACCTAATCTTGTGCTTTACTCTAGTGTTCCACTGGTAGTCTGGATCCATGGCTTCCCAGCACAGTGCTTGCATCAACTACCAGCACTGTGAGTAAAACATTCATCACACCACCATGATTTGTGGTGAACGAAGACAAAAAGCCATAACAGGACGCTAATGCGGGCGGCTGTCAGAACCCACCCCCTGCACCTCACCCCCTTTGGTGGGGAGAGAGGGAGCGAGGGCTAGCCGGTTCCCGTCTCTAAAACAAACAGGTTGCAGTGGTGGTGAGTCATGAGCAGCGGCTGGCGTAGCCACAGACAGCCGCCTCTTTTGATACGAGGATCAAAGCCTCGTCAATGCTGCCTCTGCTCCGCATATTCATGAATAACGGGACATCTGTCAGCGACTAGGCGCATCGGGTGAGAGATGGAGCGAGAGAGAGTGAGCGAGGGAGCAGGAGAGAGGGAGGGATTGGGGTGACGTTCGTATCCAAACAATGAAGGACAGGCTTCAAACTGGCAGAAAATAAACTGAGGATTGAAGTCGGGCTCGTGAGAATATGCAGGCCTCCGCAGTCAGTAGACATGGCCTGCGGGCAAGGCTTTTAGTCATCGCTCAATGGCTGCTGGGATCCAGAGCACAAAAAATATGTTCCTTCACAGCGCACCTGATTTCTGTAAGGTAGTGGGAAAGAACCACAGATCTGGTCTGCTTGATTTGCAGGTATATGCCATATATCCAACAGGAGGTTGGATTTGGATGTATATCACATTAATGCAAACTGTTACATCAGTTTTTGCCGTTTTAGGCTGTTATTATTGTGACATGTTTTTGGAAATGAACTCAGTCTTCATCAAGCTGACTGACAACAACACTGAAAACAAAGCCTTAATGTGTCATATCAGTATTACTACCTGAAAGGTCCACATCCTCCTTTTTTTGAGATTTTTTTGTCCCCTGAGGTCCACTTATGACTCTTGTGTGGGTTTATGCATTGCAACAAGGCATAAAATTCCATAATGATCATTCTGTAGCCTCTCTTTATCCCTTTAAACAGGCTGATTTTGTCTTTGAGACTTAAATACTGTACACTCTTGTTTATATAATACTAAAAGTGCTTATTTGATTTGTAACAAATTCCAGCAATACCCTGCTCTCTATAACGCTCCCGATAATGCCTAACCTCTCCCTGTTATGATTCTTTAAAGTACCATATATAGCAGGTACTCGGTCTAGGTAAAGAATGGTTCAATCATCCAAACGTCCATTTAAGCGTTCAAACAGTTCTGTGAGTCGTTATCGCTCTTCACTTTAAAGCAGAATGACTTTAATTTAGCCACACTGGACAACAAAATTAAATTTTAAGGTCCTGCTATAGTATCTATATGCTTGATGAGGTTCAAGTTAGTGTCGAGTTAACTTTAGCTTTGAGACCTTAGCGTTGTTTCTGTAGACCCATCGATTACAAAAAGCTATTTGGTTGATCTTGATCACCCCTGAGTTCCAGCTGATGCCCAGCTGGTCTGCGGGTTGGTTATTGAAAAAAAAAATGTCTATGGGGGTGGGGCGAAGTGGTGTAGGGTTACCAAAACAGAGAAGGAGCCCCTTGGCCAAAGGGGCATCTAACCCTCCCAAACACCAACCCTGTAAGCTGTATTCAGGTTCAGACCAAACCTTTAGGCCTGACTGAAGCTCTACTTGAGGCAAGTCTTATAATCCACTCCCATCAACCTTCATTACTTCAGGATAACCATCAATGTGACAAACCCCTCTAGTAATGCCCGAAGGAGGTGGAGTCAATAAGACAACTGTGTACTGGAGAGGCTAGAATGAGACCAATGGTAGAGGATCTTAGTGGAAGATATTAGAGAAAGTTTGGAAAGTTGTTAGAAAGCAGAAGGTCCGTAGAGATTGTGACTTCATGTAACAACATTAGCATCATCTGGCAACCTACCATGTTTATTCCTGCCTTGTACATTAGAGCACTGATTTCACCGACACGCTGATGTTAAAAGCCTTAGAAAAGCCTTAGAAAGATCAAACGACAACCAACAGTCATTTCGCTTTTGCCTTGGGAAACAAACAGTCTGTGACAGTCCTCCCGTTAAATTAGCCATCACCTGTGCCGCAAGCTGTGGGGAGGACGTGGAGGTGCGTTATTCATAGCAGTGAGGTCAAGAAGGTCCTGCAACAAAAGCAATGGCACCTGTTGCCAGTCTTACATGTCTGGTTAAATAATGAGGTGTGTGAAGAACCAGAGGCCAAAGGTCACTTTACCTGAGCTGAGTGGGAGAGCTGTGAGACACATGATCTGAGAGATGAAACAGTTATATGACAGTTCAAAGGCACAGCGCACATAAAATCGGACAGTCAGCCGACAGGGCCGGGGTCCTCCTGTGGGCCTGCTGACGCCAAACTTTCACATTTGAGGATAATGATGGTTTTTCTCTTTGCACATCAAAGATACGACTGACACTTCAAAAAAGAGCCACGGCCACCTTTAAGGGGACAGTTTGGTCGTATATAAAACTAGACAACAGCATGTAATTGCAGTACTGCTGTGAACACTGGTGGCAGCCTTAAAGCATGAATTCATTTTTATAGATCACAGTGTGGTGGGGGGTTGGGTTAACTGTGGGTTGGGAGGAGAGGGGCAGGGGGGTGTAGTTGTGCCGTATAGGACACTATGGCCAATAGGACACCAAAAGTCATTTTTGATTAATGAACAACCCAAACACAGTTTGAGCTGTGCTGATTTTGCACTGACACTGTGCAAGAATTCATTTCTTGTTAGCTACATTGCAGCAGTGCAAAACTAAAACAGACACCAAACATTTCTTGATTGTTTGACATTTGGGGGGAAAATGTGTGCGTATTCAAATCTTCAACAGAAGTCTGTTGGCTCTTTATGATGACTCTTATTGATTGGAAAGTTGTTCATAAAATTGATCTCAACCCCATTCAACATTTTTGGGATGAACTGGTACGGAGATTATGAACCAGACCTTCTCGTCCAACATCAGTGTCTGACCTCATAAACGCTGTACAGAATGAAAACTCCAAACTCCAAAATCTTGTGAAAGGCCTTCCGAGAAGTTGTTATGGCTGCAAATGGGGGGACCCACTCCATATTAAAGTCTATTTTTGGATGCAATGTCATTAAAGGCCCTGTTTGTGCAACAGTCGTGCATCCCAATACTTTTGTCTATATAGTGTATATAAGAGAAGGGAAGCTTTTAGTCTGCAATGACTTAAAGTCTACCAGAATTCACAATGCACCTTGTTCATGAGCCTGATTTGTCCTATCCTACCAATTAAAAGACAAAATTCTTTCAAAACTGTAATGACTTTCTCCTGCTTCTTAAATGACTATTGATTTTTTATCACAGTGCAAAAAAAATAATATTATGAACTGATATCATGTTTCACCTCCACCCTCTCGGCACCCCCACCTGTCATGAAGGAAACGAAGGAAAACACTCTGCTCAGAGAACTAATATTGTTTTTCATTAGAAATGCTATAGTATGGAAAGAAACTGTGTTGTGATTTCTTGCTCATGTTGACTTAAAATTTGTTTTTGTTTTTGAAATAATAATTGGATTTTATCATCCAGTCACACTGAAAGTTGGCTGTTAATTATGCCTTAGTTGCAAATCATTTTAATAATTTCAAATGTTTCATGTCAGAATATTGTTGTCTTCTGTCACTCAATGCATCTCAACAAAGGTCATGCAGAGGTTGCAAGTGAAATGACACCTTTAGCCCTCCTTGATATTTTACCTCTCCTTGGTGTAATATCTTCTCAAGCTGCTTAACCTCATTCTGAAAAAAAAGAAAAACGAACAACAATAAACCTGTTTGTCATGCAAGCTTAGGATTTGAGCGTTCTGGATTACGAAATGGGGGGAATGGCGGGTTTTGGCGGCACTGAAAGGCCAGGCTATAAGCTCCACTGATTTCATCTGATTCACACGACTGCCACCTCTACAGCTGCCTGCTTTCTTTGCCAGACACAGGCCTGTAACCCAGGAGCACTTTTAGGCTTTTCAGATCAGCCCGTACTGTCAGTTATCGCATATCCTAGCAGGCTGTATGGAGTAATCTTTAGCTTTAGCAAGATTATGTAACTGGCTGTTGTTGTAAGACATTTACAGCAAGACATTACCTCTGAGGTAAGTAATCTAATTGCGTAAATGAGATGTTTTGGTTGCCATATTCCATAATTGAGGACGCTGAGACAGTGTATGTATGTCTAGGCTGACTGTTCCTATGTTATCTAAAACCAAAGAACAATGAAGATATGTGTTTGCTCTTAACGTTGAACGATGTATCGTAACATCTATTGAGAAAAAAAAAGAAAGGTCATTGTTCATTAGCTCATCCGAAAGGGTAGAGTTAAATGCACTGGCTGTATTTAGGCCTCGTTCACACGGGCGTCTGAATCAGGCACTTTTCTGGCGTTTATGGTGCCAGGTGAGCGTGGCCTGAGCACCGACCGATTTTCTGCTCATTGGAGTAAATCACAGCGTCCACACGGGCGTTCAGCCCTGGTGCTCAGTCAGCTGCGCGTTCGGGTGGCGTCAAAAAAACGCTGCATGCAACGTCTACTTGGCGTCAATTTCAGCCGAAATCCTGACGAACGCGAAGAAAAAGCTGTTTACATGGCGTGCGGTTCATGTTCTGGAGGACCGAATATGTGCCGTGATTCAACCGCTACAATGTAAAACTACAAATCCCAACACGTAAGCAATCTGGAGAGAATGATTACTGCCCCCACAGGTGAATACATGAAACTACACATTGGGCTGCAGGCTGGAGTTAAAC
>JBBPCY010052521.1:0-12913 GCA_037974405.1 Brachyalestes nurse
TGATAAGTTTATACAGCTCTTCCTGTCCTATGCCTGCAAAGCACTGAAAATCTAAATGTGAAACTTTAGACTGAACTAGTTCATGAGATGCTATTTGAGGTTGGACCTCCGTTATTTTCTTCCGGATAAATCACTAGAAGTTAAGTTAAAATCACTAGAAGTTAAAATTAGCGGCTAAAGCAGTACAGACACGCTTGAGGCATGAGCGTGTCCCAAAAAGTGTGGGTAGTGCTGCTCAAGACTGGATTAACATGAGAAATACTTCAACTAAAGCTGAATATAAGACGGTAGATGGTGTTTTGTAATGCTGCATAATATATTGTTTGTTAGTCATGACTGCTATTTTGAACTTATAACCTTAAGTCCAATATAGCTGCAATATGCAAATGATGCTCTAACACGTTTCGGGTCATTTTGATAAATGATGCTCTAATCATGTTACATCAACAACTTCAAAACAGCCGCTGTTTTTAATGAATCTGAAAGTATAATCACAATGAGGAATCTTGTCTGTTGTGCACGCCTAGAATTTGTGATCTTGCTGCAGTTCTTCTAAGAAGTGAGATGTGATGCCCTGCTTGGAATTCAGTAAAACACCCACCCTTCATCATGATTTTAACTGATCATTTCACAGAATGACACAGGCTCCTTTTCATGTTGGACAGTTTTTCGGCAGGGAAAGTTTGGCAGAGATGAGGCAGGCTATGAACTGCATACTGATGAAGATCCATGATGACTGCATCTCTTCCAGTTTTCAAATAGTCATGAGACAGCCAGTAGAGCACTGGGATAAGTTATGAGCAGTGTTGGCTCTCTAAAGTTATGCGTTCTCTTAATTAAGAACAACTACATGTCTGAACTCTTATGTTCTATCAGAGGCTCTATATATCCACTCTGTACATACATATACTCAATATATACTGCTCAAAAAAATTAAGGGAACACTTTGTAATCAGAGTGTAGCATCAGTTAACTACTCAAATACTGATCTGGTCAGTGCAGAAGCAAAGGGGGTTGTTAATCAGTTTCAGCTGCTTTGGTGCACTAGAGGGGAAACAATGAGACGGAATGGTTTAACAGGTGGAGGCCACTGACATTTGATGTGTTTACAAAGTGTTCCTTTAATTTTTTTGAGCAGTATATATATATATAATTTGTATTGTCTAGTGTACTTTTTACTATACTGTTGTGTTGTATAGCTTTTATTTTATTCTATTGTTTTGCTGCTCTTACCTTTATACTGTCCACCTTCTGCTGTAACAATGCAAATTTCCCATGACGCTGACATTGAAGTTGGTACATGGTTTGCAATTAAAAATGTTGTATTATAATTTTGTAGCCACTCGCAGCTGAAATCACTTGGAGCTGAAATCACTAATACACATACACATGCGGCCAAAAACAATATTCAAAACAATATTTTAAAATGCGACAGGATATATTTAGTTGGCCAGTATACTGGAGGGGACTGCCCAAGTACAGCCGGAGTGGGGAGATGGGATTCGGTGCATCGTGTCCTGTAGAGTTCTGTGTTTTTGCTGACCCTGAGTCACATCATTAGCTAATAACAGTCTTTCTAGAGCTGAATCAGGCATGTTAGAGCTGGAAAACATGAAGCTTTGCAGTGCAAGTGGACCTCCAGGGCTGGAGCTGGGAATCACTGGCATGAGGTTAAAGCTGGCAAAGTTTTTTTTTTCCAAGTGTTTGAATTTCAGTCAAAGCAGATGCAGATTGAAGTTTGTCAGCTTGAAGCATTTCTCTCGTCGCTCTAGCAGAGTTTGGTGATTTCCCTTCCTAAAAGCCCATCTCTCCACTCTTTCGTTAATTACCAGGTTAGATGTGGTTGAGCAGGAAATTCACCCAATTATTCTGGACACAAGCCCTATATAGTTTGGACACAGGGCCTGCTAGAACCAGTGCTACATTGTAAAAGTGGTTGCTGAAGCGAACATCATTTATATCAGTGGTTCACAAACTTTCTCTGCAGGGCCCCCCTTTTCTAGATAGGAACATTAATGAGCCCCCTCCCCAACCCCCCATTCAAACTACACTGGTTCAGATTCAAACTTTACTTGAAATACAGCTCCCTTTTCTAATTGAGCGAAACAAATGCAATAACAAATGGTGCAATTTCACCACTGTGGGAGAAATAAAGAGCAAACTGAAGTTATAAACAAGAATAAACAACTGTCTCTACAAAAATGGCTGGGAAAATTAACCAGTTCCCAGCCAGAAAAAGAGGATAATCTCAAGTCTCACTCTTGAATTTGCAGCTGATGAAGAGTCAGCCTCTGCTGGAGGCTTGGCTGGGTGCAGGAACTCGTCCATGTTTTTGCCAGCAGTGCTCGAGTGGAGCGGTGCACCCCTCTGCAATACCTCTGCGCCCCCCAGTTTGGGAACCACTGATTTATATCATGATGTTCTTTGTTCACTCCTCTCTGGACATTAGGTCAACACACCTGGATAGACCAAGATTTTTGCTAAGTGGTCTCTAAGTGTCGAGCTTGAACCCTGACTTTCTCTTTGGTTTTGCTCTGCAGGTGATGTGTCTCCTATCAGCATGTCTCCTATCAGTCAGTCCCAGTTTATCCCACTGGGGGAGATCCTGTGCCTGGCCATCTCGGCCATGAACTCCGCCCGCAAGACCGTCACACAGGAGACCCTCATCGAGCACCTGGCGACATGCTTCCCAGGTATTGTACTATTTCTCATTTATTGTGTTGTACTGTTTGTTTTTTCACAATAATACAGCATGCTTTATTTTAGCAAGGTCTTGGCTGTTCTCACCTGATCAACAAGTTTAGAATTTTTCTGGCATTGCATCTTTATGTGGTTCGATTGGTTTCGCATTGAAATTGCAAAAAAGCAAACAGTCACAAATGTGGGTGTTTATTAACTGGTCAGACATTTGGTTTGGAAACATGGACTCTAGCTTTCACATTCACCTCCATTAGTGCAAAAAATCCATCCACATCTACCGTGCCCTCCAGAATCACTGGCACCCTTATTGAATGAGTGAAAAAGGCTGATGAAAATTCCACTTAATGAGTATCAAATGTTGTCTTTACACAACAAATAAAGAAAATCTATGAAGTTCATATGAGACCATTACCACCAGAAATCTGGTGATCAAATACATTTTATTCCAAAAAACAAGTGTGTTGTAATTATTGGCACCCCAAAAAATTATTTTATGCAACCAACTTTTGCCAACAAAACAGAGTGTTCTCTTGTAATGTTTTATAAGGCTGAGTCTTTTCCCTGGGTTTGTGCTCTCTTCTTAAGCTCATCCAACAGGGTTTCAGGTGGATTTAGATCAGGTGACCAAGATGGCCATGACAAAAGTTTGATTTTGTGCAGATTTAACAGAATTTGATGCGTGCTTTGGATTGCTGGAAGGTCCAGCCATGACCAAGCTTTCGCTTCTTGGCAAAGTCAGACAGATTTTGATTTAAAATCACCTTGTACCATAAAGCCATGTATGTGAACAATACAGCTGGGGGCTTTGGAGGACTAACAGTCCTACAGCAACACAGATCCTCCACTGTCTTTAATAGACAAACAGCTTAGTTTGTGCTTTTTCTGACCACAGCACCCTGTCCCAGTTGAAGTTGCAGTAAATATAAGGCAGGCTTGTTCTGGCACACCTTCCAAACAGTTTGTGGACATGAAGGTGGCGTCCACAGGGAATTTGAAACCATTGTGACTCACCTGTTATCAGCCGCAGCTCGTGCTGCAAGAAACACGAGTATCTTTAAAGAGTGTAACGTTAACAGGCAGATTACGTGGACAGAAGGTCTGAGGGAAAAGTCTGAATAGGCACATACTGAGAGGGATGTTAAAAAGTAGATAGTGCCGTGGAACTGCCAAGTCCCAAACTGTTTAAAGTTTTGTTCCAAAGTTCAAATAAAAACTTGAGAATAATTTGAGCAAACTGCAGCCCTATTGTTTGTATTATTTCATTTAAATATTTTGATAATCAAGCCGGATCACTGCACTTGTTGTTGCTCACATGTCTCTGAAACAAAAGTCTGGAAGAAAAAGTTATACAGACCAGTACTGTGCCTCAAAAATGTAAATTTAATACAGTATAATGATGACCTGCTTTTGAGTACATTAGTGTAGTGAATACATTAGTGACTATGTGTATATATATATATATAGTGACCAATGTATTCATATATATGTGTGTGCGTGCAGAGAGAGTAAGAGAGAGAGAGAGCTCATCATGGATGAGGTGGAGTGAGTTTACTCCAGTCAAAATTGGACTGCATCAAACAAGACAAAATTGGCCCAAATCTCATCTTTTTGCATGGGCATCCCTCCTCCCATGCAACCCTGATTTAGACAAGCAGTGTTTCTGATTGGTGCCTGGATAGACTGTGGTACTGTGACGTGATCCTGTGGGTCTGTGCAAGGGTCGAGGTTTTTATTCACACTGATTTATTTCCATTTGGTTTTCTGTGTTCATGTCTGCTGCACCAGACTGTGGAGTAAATTTAGAAATGCTGGGCATAATGCTGGGATAATGGTTTAGCCATTTCACTGACCTCAGATTCAGATCTGTCGGCGTTCCATAATTAACCCATTTGCACAGCCATTTGCACTAAATAACAGCTGCTCTCGGCCGGGGTCACTGCATTTGCATTTAGACGTATGGATTTAAAGGAACATAAATCAGACTGCGGTTGTTTGAGTGATGTGGAAACCTCTCCACTGCAGAACCATACCATAGCAAACTAAAACAGCATTATTATTATTAGTGGTTAGAAAGGAAGGAAGACGTGTTTAGGAACATTTGTGTTAGCCTGTGATTAGCTGAGTTTCCGTTCGAACGTTAAATCAAATTGAACTGAAATGTCACAAAAGCTGTGTTTCCATCAGCTCTGTAGAAGAAAATCTCATCGTCTGTAAAAGCACTTCTAAGAAATATGTGGAGAGTTTACAGAGGCATCTTTAACATTGGCCCATGTCTCGTTTTACACCATAAGAGCGCGGAGACTGTCTGACAGGAAATGTCCATTAATCTGCAGCGAGGACCCTATGTCTGGGAGTGACTGCACATACAATGCTGTTTACTGTCTGATATAATGGTCATGATTTTCCATCTATAAATAAGTTGTAGTTGCTGACTGACCTATACTGTCTACCCATGGCTGCCTGAATTAAGTTCAAGTCACCAGAGTCACATCTGGTTCTGCACCCAAATACCTTAATCCTATCATTGAACCTTTGAAGGTTGAGATGATTAGCTGAATAAAGATGTATTGGGACAGAAATCCAAGTTTACCTTTAGGCTCAGAGTAGAGGTCACCAAAGCTAAAATACAGCATCACAGTATTGTAAGACATTTTTAGAAGATTTTCTTTAAACTGGAGCAGAGAATTGTGAAACAAAAACAGACTGGCAACTTATCCAGGGTGTTTCTCTTCCTTTCACCACATGACTGCTGGGATAGGCCACAACCCTGCTTAAAAATAAGCGATTAACTACTGGTGCTACAGTTAGTTCCAAGTATAGGCTTGAATTATGTGTGGGAAACCCTAGTGTATTATGTGAGAACACTCTAGTTGTACCTAACTCATGAATCAGTTACATGAATCAGCGACAGGAATTATGTAACACCTGTGGGGCCTGTGCTGTGACGTTCATTTAAGTTTAGTCTGGTCTGTATTGCTTTCAGTTAATAGTACCAATCACTTTCATGCCTTCTTCACACTAAACTGTACAGTACCGTGGACCTGCATTGTTAGGGGTGGCATTGTACTTTATTTAATTCACTTTATATACACATATAAAATTGTTCCATATATAAACACTGTAATTCTCACCTACCCCCATTGGATACAACACCCCTAGTTTCTAACAGGCATAAGCATTATGCTGCAAAACACACGAGGTACATAATCCTAATTTAATTATCCAAACTAGAGTGGCACACACAAAATGAAGTGTGGAATGTGCATTAAAGGGGCAGTACACTACTATATAGAAAAGATACTACAGCTGTTCTGTCTTTATTGTAACTCCTTTTTAGGAAAGCATTCAGTGGTTTATTACCTTTGTGTTTTTAGGCTGATAACACTTAACCCCTTAGAGTCGAAGGTGCTCCATTTCAGCTCCTCATTCTCATGACTACATAATTTAAGTAGGCTGTAGTTTCAAAACAATTAATAATTTGCACTAATTACTGATTAAAATACTAATAACTGAAAGATAAAACAAGACAAACACCTCTACATTTTTCTGCTCTTTAGGCCAATGATCTGTTAAAATTAGAGATGGGCCCAATCCGATATGATATCAGCATCGGGTCGGATACAGCCGTAAATCCGATATCGGTTGGACAGCCCTGATCTCTATATTCCAGTACGCAGCTTGCACTGGACCTTAAACTCGGCGCTGTGTAATACGTCATGCATTACTAAGTAACGCGTTACTGTAATTTGATTCTTTTTTTAGTAACACAGTAATTTAACGTGTTATCATTTTAAAATTGGTGTTACCGTTACAATTCAAGTAACGTTGCGTTAACGCTCCGTTACTAATAAAATAAAGTTCACAGTAACCTGTCAGCGGCCGGCGGATGTCTGTCTGACAGGCGCACGCATGACGTCATCTATGGGAGACCTGCGTGCGACAGCAACTCGGTTAAAGGCAAGAACATTATGTGAGCTGTTGTAGGTTTGTAACACTTAATAATAAAGTGTGTTTGAGCTGACTTAAGAGTTTCTTTAGAGGGTCGGGAGTAACTAGTAATCTAACTAGTAATGTAACTAATTACTTTTGAAATAAAGTAATCACATTAATAATTTGATGACTTTTTAAGGGAGTAATCAGTAATCAGTAGTTTAATTACATTTTTAAAGTAACTTGCCCAACACTGAGTGTGTGTGGGAGTGTATAGTGGTGTGTTTGAGAGTATAGTAGTGTATGTGAGAGAGTATATATATTATTTGGTCTTCAGTTCGTTTTTTCCTTTGTTTGAGCCTAAAAAATGGACCCAGAGACTCAAACGCACGAGGCGCTGCGAGCGCTTGGCTGACCTAAGAGCAGTCTCGGCTAACTTATTAGGCCAAGGAGGGAGGAATCGTTTGAATCGAAACAACCTCTACTATTGGTTATTGGTAAATTGACGTGAAAATACACCAATCAATAACCAAGAACAATCAATCCACTGGGGATGCTGTTGCTCAGGTTCTACACACCACGCTCGATGAGGGTTGTGGAATGTATGTGAGACTATTCATCAACTACATTTTAGCATTCAATATCATAATCCCCCACACCCCCTCAGGGACGTTCAGCACATCTTTGTGCAGCTGGGTGTACAGTTTTCTGACCGGGAGACCACAGACAGTGAGAGTGGGTGATGTGTGTTCCTGAACACGAAACACTCACACTCAACATGCAGGTCACCACAGGGATGTGTGCTGAGCCCCCTTCTATACTCCCTTTATACACCTCAGACTGCATGACCAAACTCTATTGTGGTGGTTGGCCTTATTTCCAGGAATGATGAGAGGGCCTACTGGACTGAGGTGGACGGCCTGGTGAAGTGATGTGAGGAAAATCACCTCTCCACAAACTTTAACAAAACCAAGGAGATGGTGACTGACTTTATTTTATTTTATTAGTTTATTTAACAGGGACAATGCAGTATAACATTGCTACAATTTCATGCAGCCGATGCTCCACATATAGGCTTCTAGCCAAAGGCTAACTTGCAGCCCCAGTCCCTGGTTAGGCTTTTTAAAAGAAAAGAAGAGAAAGAAAAAAAAAGTAGTATATATTATACAACCAAATGAAATAAAACTAAAATAAACAGCTGAGACTGTGTACAACCATCAGTGTTCACATACCTGCTTTTGTTTGAACCAGTTTTTCAGTTTTGTTTGAAAAATGTTCAACTGTGTTTGCATTTTCAATTCAGCTGGCAGACTGTTCCATAGCAGTGTACCTTGAACTGAAAATGTAGATTGTGCAAATTTAGTCTTTCTCTTTGGTGCTATACAGTTCTGAGTAGTTGCACCTCTTGTAATGATCCCCTTACTACTCTGTTTTGATATTAATTGGCATATAACTTTTGGCGCAAGATTATTTAAACATTTAAAAAACATTTTAATAAGAGATGAATTTATAAAATTTTCAAAACTAAGCAAACTATATTTTTGTAAAATGTTACAATGATGCCATCTGTTTGATTTCTTATCCAAAACTTTAGGAGACAAAGGGGAGACCATACCCAAACCCCACTTCAAATCAATGGTATCCCAGTGGAGTCTGTTGCTTTAAGTACCTTGGTATCCACATCGCTGAGGACCTTACCTGGAACACACACACGGACTTTCTCATTGCCAGAGCCAGACAACACCTCAACACCTCTAATACTAAAATGGCAAGCCGGTATCTTGTGTTTTGGTATACACACATCACTGAAATTAGAATGTGTGCATACCTACCCAGAACCAAACAGACAGATATGGTCATATACTTCCTTACCTACTGTGTGTGCGCATGTGTGTGTGTGGTAAATACACTAGCTATCTTCAAAACTGAAAACCTCAAAGCTGCTTCAACATACACTAAAGCCTTTCTTGCATCAGTGAGGGAAGGGAAACTAAACAATTCCATGATAAGAAATGGTAGGTTTGTTACAGGATCAGATGCCGTCTTTTCTCCTGGCATTGGCCCAGTGCCAAAACTAGTCATCAATAACATAATGATTACAAGATTTCAAAGTGTTCTTTTCTTGTACATTTACTTACACTTATTTTTTCATGCTTTTACTTACTCTACATCACTTTTTAAGACAAAAAAATTCACACATTACATTTTATCAACCTATAAAATCACACGTGTGGATTTAAATCTTTCTATGGAGCTGAAGAGAAATGTATTTGCTTGAAGTACTGCCTTCCTTAGCCAAAGAAGTACTTCCTAAAGCAGCTGTTGAATGGCAGCGGCATCTGCCAGTTCTGGGAATCTTCCCACCACCTTCCTGTAACACTGAGTGATGTCAGCTGTCAGCAGAGTGCAGTGTGTGGATCCAGTCATTCCTCTTTTGCCTAAGAGAGGACAGCCGCAGAGAGATGGAACACACCATTGCAAGGCAACCAAAGCCTGATATGACTATTATGTGTGCAATCTCTGCCAAGCAGATTTTTTTGAAAATGCTAAGACCCTTTAACAATCAACAAAGCCAGACGACTAAAGGATCAGTAATCTCTCATTCATAACCTCTTCACCTCAACATAGGCAGCAAGAAGAAGCAGACTAATGACAGAACAACTGACAATGGCACTAAGGAGACATCAGATTTGTGCAATTAATAGTAGCAGGACCTTCATCATATCAAAACTGATTAAAAAGCCTATTCATTAAAACATGGCACCTGGAGCTTAGTAAAATCCTGAGCCTAGTAGAATTGTCATATGCTTTTAAATTGGAATGTTTACATCAGAAAAAAAACAGAATTGGGAGAAATTTTAGATACACGAGTTGCCGAGATGACATCAACTTTGACCTTTCAACATGGCAGAGAGCGAAGAAAAAGCGAAGTTGCACCCTTATAAATGTTTTTTTATAAGGGATCGTGAAGGCAGCATAACAGTCGGTAATGACGCATACACATACAGTAAAGAGCTGATACAACATTGTCAGAGGATCTAAAGTGAACAGGGTAAGTTGGAACATAACTACAAGCTCCTGAGCAGTTTCCCCAGTCTCTCTCTCTCTCGCATGCACTAGACACGCACCCACAGTACTTTGCTCGCACCTGTGTACACCGATCTGCATCAATCTCATTATTAACCTTCAGTTCACTCAGTTGACGGAAATCCGTCATAGTGACGGAAAACTTTAATACATGCATACAAAACAAAAACAACCACTGTAACCTTTATTCAACTGCTTGCCAAAATCAACGCGTCATTCCATGAAATCGGTACATTTTCCACTTTGAAAATCTAAATAGAAAATCATTTTTTTCTTAATTTTTCTTTAAAGAAGACATCCTAAAGTGACTAAAATGTTATGGTGCCATCTCAGGCTATTTATTTTATTTATTGTATTATATTTTATGATATGACCTCATAGAAAAGTAACAGGAGCGACAGTAACATGGTTGACAATTTCAAGTTAATTTGCCTCTAGTTAGTTAATGTTCAAGGTCACAAAAGCAGGTGTCATACAGTTTGAAATGATATTACTTATAGATATGGTAAATATCAAGATACAAAAAATATTATTTTAATTCATATGTTAAAAATTGGTAACAGGAATGACGCGGTATGATCTCTCCACCCCATCTCATAAAACAACAAAATTCTACTTTATAGAAGAGAGAAACGTACTTGTGTTTTAAATGTTGGAAATCCTCTTCGTGTAAATTATGTAACTTCCTGTAAATTATGTCACTGCTGGAATGTGCCATTATTTTACAGGGTTTTTGTGTGTCAGTAACATGGCCTAACCTCTAGTTAGCTTCTTGTTAATATGCAGTCACTAAATTAATTGGAGTTAATTTTGTCTTTTTCACCAAGCATGCCAGTGTTCAGTATTATCCTAACAATGTCCTTGACACATGTGTGTGTCCTCTCTTTTGTGTAACTCTTCCGTTCAAGCTGAAAATATCATCCATTTAGCTGAGGTAGTGGCTGTTGATAAAAGGCCTTGAGAAAAAGGCCATAATCACGGGCCAGATTCACATAGCTTTTCCCTTGTAAATCCTATAGTATTGCATACTAACCTTTGTGGGTGGGTCAAAACAGAATTCTTCCTAAAGATAGGAACATGAAAAGGGTAGTAAATTCCCTATATTAGTAAAGTTCACAATGCACCACTTGACTCAGCTGTGAGAAACCAAACCCATGAACGAATTCCTTATCAACGCAGTGATTTGTCCATAGAATGACATGCATTCAAACACATTTTTACTAAATAAAACCTGCCAAACGTGGGTGGCAATAGGTGGTAATAGGACACCATGCTCCACTCTCCACTCCCCAATTTAAACCTGCAGTCTGTTGAACCATATGCTTGCCTACATACAAAATGAACAAGCACATGAAAGAGGCACATGACATTGAATTTGTCATTTACTAAGTCAGAAAACAAGCCCTTCATCATTACATGCGCATACATCAACCTGTTTTGAGGACGCATCTTCTTCATCTACCTTCAACTGACCCTTTGCGTTTGGCCTCTTTCTATTCACCTGACAAAATTCAATTCTTGGAATTTGCAGGGAAATACACCCAAAATTTCACGAAAGAGTAAAGAAAAACATACTCTAGCATGTAACTCAAGTAAATGTACATAAAATCCTGAATTCTCAGGAACTAATAGCTGTAAAAGGATAAACAAGAAAGGATACAGAGTATAGTAAGAAACTGGGAAGAATGATAAAGTACCTTAGCATTTCATGTAGATGACATAGAAATAAAATGACAGTATTTTCCATCTTAAGGTTAGGTAAATATATGGCTGTGATATATCTTTGTCATACCATACATTTCATGATGAATTAACCAGTAGATATGGTCCAAAAATCACTTGGAATAAAATGCACATGTGTTTGCTTCTGTTTTTAGTTCTTTTAGGGTGCAAATACTGTGTGGGCAATTTAAATCTGCCACTATGCCAGTGCTTTTGCAGCCCACTACTCAACAAGAATTTGAATAACCTCACTATTTATGTTGTCATATAAGTACCAAATATCTCTAGATCAACAGCGTGTCTGATTTCCGTTTACTTTGTTATTTGAACCACATTAGGTGTATGTACAACCTGTGCAAAAAGAATGGGCGTTATGTTTGTTTTTTGGTTTTTTTTGTGTTTTTAGTGGGGTAGGAATGTAATGGTGATGTTAATACATAAGATAACACAAAACCCTATCTTTGCTCAGACCAAGCAAATTAAAATTCTGAGTGTTAAGACATGTTCAGATATACATAATTATGCCCTTACCTAGAATAAATGGAACTAGAACCGCAAGCGGTTATGCTACGGCGCAGTCCGTGTCTTGGGCGCTCTCGACCACTGAAAGAATTTCAAATGTATCCCATATGGTTTAGGAGATAGAGGCAAAATGAGAAATGGGCGTGTTACAATGGCAGTGAATAATGGCGGGAAGTGGGTGTGGCCATGTGGGCGGGACCATATAGGTGATATTAAGGGTCATCCAAGGTATAAGGCGCATGAAGAATTTTGAGTTTACTTTTGTAGGTTTTGCGGTTTAGCCAAAATGGGGACCAGTGGGTGTGGCCATATGGAAATCGGATATGCATTTGATGCAATACATTCCAGAGAATAAGTAGTGTAAAGAATTTTTCATGTATCTCTTAATGTTCCAGAGATATGATTGCAAACGTACATGGGCCCGTTACAGGATTTGCGATCTGACACACAAACCTGACCAGTCCCCCAAGGGGTTTCGTCTTGGCGCGGTTGGTCTAGGCTGCAGTCTGGGTTTTACGTTGGGGAAAAAAAACAACTACAACCACAAGCAGTTATGAACGGGGTCCAAGCTACGGCGCAGTCCACGTCTCGGGCGCTCTCAACCAGTGAAAGCATTTCAAATGTAGCCCATATGATTTAGGAAATACAGTAATCCCTCAGTTTTACGCGGTTCAGCACTCGCAGATTCAGTCACACGCAGATTTTTTCTGAGAACTGAACTCTCCCCAATACGCGGAAATATCCACAACAACACGGAAACTACAAAACCTCCTCCAACTTTTTCTGCTTTTTTGTGGCAATATTTATATATTTTTTTTAGTATATATATTTTGTTTAAATATTTTTTTAGCTAAATTATCAAGAAAAATATAATGTACTAATTTTGTAAGAAATATGAATGTAAATTCAGCTACATTTCCATATAAAATATATCTATAAATATAGAAAGTGC
>JBBPCY010052542.1:0-12912 GCA_037974405.1 Brachyalestes nurse
ATATATGGGGGGGGGGGGTGTATAAATATATAAATAACAAACAAACAAACAAACAAACAAATAAACAACCTGTTTGGTTCTCTAGATGCTACTTTAAATGAAGAGTAAATGTGAATTGGAGCGGAACACACACCTCGCACTCAGGAACAGATCGCGAGGAGAGAACATGCCGAGTGTGTGTGTGTGTGTGAGTGTGTGAGTGCGTGACAGCCGGACTACTGCAGAACTCAAGAGAATAAATAAACAGCAGCTCTTAAACACACACACTCACACACACACACACACATACACATGCTGCAGAGAGCAAATGCTGTGTTTGCGTGTATATGAACGGCACAGTACGTGTACATCGGCTTTAAATAGGTTACATGTATATATATATATATATATGCTATAATTTACAGAAGGTTTGTTTATTTGCTGTTTCTCGCTGAAGTGGAAGGAAAACGGCTCTCTTGTAAATAAAGCATTACATCAAATCCTCCACACACACACACACGCGAAAACACATACACAGTACAGGACCCAGCCACTGGAAGTGCTGTGCGTTTGTATGTGTATGTGTTTGGGGGGCATGAGCTTCTGGACATCAGCCGCGCAGGGAGTGTGTATTTGTTAAGAGTATGTTCGGTGAATGTGCATTTGTCGAATGTATGTTGGGTGTATGTATTTGTTGAGTGTGCGTTGGGTTAGTGTGTATTCGTTGAGTGTGTGTTGGGTGTGTGTGTATTTGTTGTGTGTATTTGTTGAGTGTATGTTGGGTGAGTGTGTATTTGTTGAGTGTATGTTAGGTGTTTGTATTTGTTGAATGTGTGACTTGTCCAGAGTCAGTGCGCTGGTTTAATCTCTTCAGCTCTGTCCAGAATGTGGAGCGCTTAGTTTATCATACTTTTCTGCAGAGAACGGACAGTAAACAGGTCCCGGCGGTGCGGCACATCGTGTGTGTGTGCTGTAAACGTGTTCAGGTTCTCAGTCTTTGTTCCTCGGCGAGGTCTAAAGCCTGGTTCCTCATTACCATCCACAATCTATAATCAAATCCCACCACTGCCACCATGCGGCCACACGGGCGCCCCGCCCACACACACGCAATGTATGTCTGTGTGCGTGTGTGTGTATTGTAGTATTGTACACGGGCTGGTTACTATTAAAAAGCAGCTTTTGTTGACATGTCATAGATTTAAAAAACGTATTTTTGCTTAATTTAGATCATTTTTAAGAAAGTTCAGCGCGGTTCCTGTGGAAGACGGGGAGAAACCTGCAGGTCACGTGGCTAATGTAAAACTAATGTAAAACTCTAATTTTAAAATTTAAAAAATGTAAATAAAAAAATGTTTCATAAACAAAAACAGATTTTAATTGATTTGGGCAGGTAGGCACTTTGTTCAACACTGTTGTTTTATCTTAGTTGCATTTCTTTGTCAGGTTTCTTGAGAATTCATACATTTTATTCACCAACTTTTTACTCATTTTGCTGCGTAAAATGAAAATCACTTGATCTGTTTAAAAGTTCCATGTGAAATTTTCAGTGGGCTACATTGTGCTGTTTTCAGTTCTGAAGACTTTTAATTATTTCCTCTTGAGGACTGATGTTGTGAGCTCCGGTTTTCTGGGAATGGCCTTTGTCTCTTCCAGAACTCTGCCTGGTATCTGAAGAGCATTCCTCACCCCGTAGCCCATTATTTTGGAGCGTTTCTTTACAAATTCTTCAGTCATATACATCTCAGGTTATTTATTTATTTATTTATTTATTTGTTTGTTTGTTTGTTTGTTTGTTTAACAGCTGTTCTTTCTTAACAAAAAAGTAAGGAAACTTGATTGTTGGTATAATAAATATGTGCTTGCTTGATTCATGTTGATTTTTGATAAACGGTACAAAAGTAGGCCAATGAATAAATAAATAAATAGATAATTAAATAACCCAGTTTCTGTAAGCAAATGTACTGGGAAGCATGTCATTTTTCTTCTAATTAGCTTGAGAGAGAAAATCAGGGCCTGGTCATTTAAATTCAATTTTAACAACACCAAAAACCGTGCAGAACTGTGTTTATTTGTAGCTTTATTGACTGCCATGAAACCAAAAGTATACAGTGATTTTGACTGAGGCTAAAAATATAATTATTGAAATTGTTTCACACACAGAGCCGGGCAGCATGCAGTTCATGGACCCCCTGGTTTCTCTGTTCACTGGAAAGTCTTTCATTGATCATTGATTCCTCATTCATCAGCTCAGCAGACTCCAGTCAAACTATTGTCCAGCATAGTCACTATGGAAAAGACATCATCAACAATGACCAGACCTACTGGTCAACTGGCATCAATGAAAAAATAGTACTCTTCATGTTCTTTTCAGTTCCTCTCAGAGTCTTAACTTTCAAATTGAATAAAAGCAACAACAAAAAACTAAACTTTAAATGTTAGTCTCCAACAATATCGATGTCCATATGTCCCCTGAACTTGCTTGACCACAAGAAATTTGTCAAACATTTTAAACTATGGGGCTTAAAAGTGAGTTCAATCAGTTTTTTGGGTTACAGTGTAGACTTTAAATTTCTTTACAGTCTAGTGACTGGAACCAGATGTCTCTAATTCATCCATTTTACTCATACTCAGTGCTTATATGGGATGTTGATTATTGTCTTATTAACAAAATAATACATTAATATTCATATAATCGAACAAAGTAAAATAAATAAATGTAGATGAACATCAACTAGTTAACAAAGAAATTAAAAGCACAGTGGGCCTAACAGCAGGAGTTTGGTTTGAATTCCACCCAGACTTCCAGGTCAGAGGAGCAGTATCAGAGGAAATATGACTTCTCCTATAGGGGGCAGGATCACCCATAGGCTGTCCTTTAAATTCAATATCAGCTGCCCTTACCCGCCCCCCCTTCAAAACAAAGACTAAAACATAAACTAAAACATAACCAGAGGCCTGGACTCTGTCCTGGACTTTTATTGCTCCTGAATCCAGGCCGCAAGTGACCAGCAACCCTGATATAAACGTATTTAAAATGTGTGTTCAAAAGTGATGAATAGAGTAAGATGTACACATAGTAAATAAACCAAAAACAAAACAAAGAAATAAACAAAAACAAAAATAACGAAATAACTTCCATATTTTATCTAAATAAATAAATAAATAAGCTAGCTAACTAATTAACTAATCAAACAAGTAGTGTAAAAATAATAAGCATAATAATAATTTCAGTCTAATTTGTCATTTGCTTGTCAACATCCCGTCTTGCTGTAACAGGGCGACCGTGCTTGGGGATTTAAGGAGAAACATTAAAAACACCAGGTTTCCCCAAAACTCCCCATTAAAGTGCTCAGAGCATCGGGACGTAAAACAGTGAGGCTTGTAAAACAGAGGGGGAAGCAATTACCATCCAGCTTCTGCGACACGGAAAGAGGAAAATACCTCGCTTCCCCTTAAAAATAACTCTGAATCTGAATCTTTTTGGCTTTAAATCTAAATCTGTTTGAATTTTAACCTGACTCGTCTTTCTGTCTCTGGATTCACGTCTGTGACTTCATCCACTTAAATCATCTCCAGTTCAATTGAATAAATCCGATTGCCTCAGTTTATCTCTGCATCTTTAGATATAATTCTGGATCGCTCAGAATTTAGCTTTGAAATCCTTTTGAAATTAACTGAATATGTTTAGAATTAAAATCTGAATCTTTCAGAAATTAACTCTTAATGCATTTGAATTTGGCTCTCAGAGTTAAGATCTGAATATCTTAGAATTCAAGTCTGTGAGTTTATCCACATTTCCAGTTCAGTGGAATAAATGCATTAAAATCGATTCGTTGCGTTTCAGTGTAATTAGACTCTTGGTTCAGCAGTGGAGAAAGCTGAAAGGCAGAAAGCTGAAATCTCACAGTTTTGTGAGGAAAAACCAATTACAGGAAAAGTGGGAGATGTCAAATTTGACAACATTAGTCAACTGCTAAAGATACTAATTGATTTTCTGCTGGATGTTCTGACAGATCAGGCGAAGGTTGGTCAGATATCTCGTGTTTTTCCAGCCATTCTGAAAAGTTCTTTCCTTTCTCCACCTAAACAGACCCTCTATTTCTTCATCGCCTTAATAAATAGGTGAAATTTTTCTAGTGATAAAATTTCTCCATAAATTTCATACAAGAGAGCGAGTACGTCTTTTTATTTAAGTTGGTTTCACTTTGTTTTGTTTTATTTGTTAGAATAGAGAAAGAATAGGGTTATCTTATAACAAAGTATATCCAATGTTGACTCAGTGTAGATGTAGATTTAACATTGATTTAATGTAGATTTGATGTTTATTTAATGCCGATTTAATGTAGATCACACCGCTTCGTTTGGTTTAAGTGTTCTTTTTCCTAAATCTGATCTTATAAATGACTTTGTTCTTGCCTAAAACGACCGAACTGTGAGCATCCAGCACTTTAGTGCAAGACCTGAAACTAAAATCTGACACCGCGCTTCCCTGATTTGAATTCAAATGACAGTTTTTATGCATCCATAAAAAGTAATCATATAATATTGTATCCATCGTTAATTATAATATTTTGGCTGTAGGCCAAATTAATCAAATTTGTGTTGTAGATTTGAGGTTCTTTGCCAATCACCACCACCACCACCAATAATAATAATAATAATAATAATAATAATAATAATAATAATAATAATAATAATAACATTCTGAAACATTTTTCTAGGTCAAAGGTTGGTTGTTTGTTTATATGGATCTTGGAGTACTGAAACTAGCAGAGACCTGTCTTGGTGTATTTTTCAAAACGTTTGTCCAGATCCAAACACATGAAACTGTGAAGGGGACACTTTAGGAACCACAGAGGTTGTTTTCAAGGACCAGTCCGTTTTGGTGTTCCTCATTCTGTTAGTGGTTGTTGAGGAAATGCCTTCAGCTCGTGTCACAGTGAGTTTAACTGCTACATGATTGTCGTCACGTTTTCATAACGGCAGAAGTTAATGTGCGCTAAAAATCCATTTTAATCGCCAAACAGGAATTTTGGCTGTATGTGGATGTAAAACTATTCTCAGGCCTACAGTTCAGAGCTTCATTCTGATCGTAGACCCTAACGTTCTGAGTTCCTCTTTTTTATTAAACTTATTACCAAAATAAACCAATTTTTATACTGGCAAAGGAAACGAACTATGAGCCAAAACAGTTCGTAAGTAACCAAAACGTTAAGCTAACTGACACCAAAAGAGCGAGTGATACCAACAAGAGGCTCAATTATGGATTAAGCCACACTCCACTGAGAGTATACATCAGTAAATGAATGACTCCGAGTAATTTTAGTTCTTTTGTGACAGTATAAATGCAGCAACTCAGAGAACTACTGAAGTACTGGGTGACTTATACAAATAGTCCGGTGTATCAGTTTTTACTCCTTTTTGGATCTTTCTGGTCTAAAATCTAAAAATGTGTGACCACCGACAAGCCAACTTAAACAGAATTTAAAAGAGGAATTATTAAGAAAAAATGAAAGAATAAACGGTAAAAACTACGATTTAACAATAGAGGTAAAAATATATTATTTATCTAATAGATCTAATAAATCCTGAGGAAATCTAAGTAGACTTTACAAAAAAGTGAAAAGGATGAAAATAGAGGTATTTTTTTTATTTTGTTGCTTGAATTGGCTATAATATTTTTCTCACGATTTTACTAAAAGCAGACGCATTATAATGTTAAAATTGCTCATGGAAAACACGATGTTGATGGAAGGGTTATAAGAGATAGTTCTGTTAGTGATCATATGTACAGAAAACTTTTAACGTAAGAGTTTAAAGATGAAGAGCAATAACCGGATGTAATTATTACAATAATAGTGGCCAATTAATAAACGTTCATACACGCGGCCGCTTACTTTAAAATGTATATTTATTCTCATTTCGCCTCCTTTAGTCTTGGGGCAAATTGAGTGTACATTTCTGTCCTGTCCTATTCTGTTTTATTCGATCCTATTCTGTCCTGTTCTTATTCTATTCTATTCTCAAAATTGTGGTTCTTGGCTTGAACGCATTATGACCGCCACAAACCTCGAACCTTGAAAATGTGCTTTACAGTCTCATTTACAAAAACATACATTGAAGGTTCTTCAGGGAACCAAAAGTAGTTCATGTCCCAGCAACATAATTTCAGAGCCACTGTGACCTGCGCCCCAATAAAGCAATAGACCCGCAAAAGGACTCTCAACACAGGTGAATTAGGCTGTCCTTCTCTTACTGCTCAACATTTGCTGTAGCAGCAGTTAATATGACCACAGATTCATCTGGAGGCCACATCCGCTCTGTTCATAAATATTCGCCCCTCCAGTTCAGGCTGTTGAGCATACAATGTTTTGGGCATATTGTTTATTTCATCGTATTTCTGCTTCTTTATTCTTCTCAGTCAAGTTGTCCGTGTTCAATTTTGTCAGAAGCCGTGGACGCCGATCTCTTCTGCACACAACGAGTCGTTCATTTTGGGTTTAAAATCGTTTTTAGTCTTTCTTTCTGACTGCACTAGATGCAAAATTCCATCCATTTATGCAGACCTGAGGCGGTTGCATTAATAATTTTATTGATTTAACAATCAGTACGATAACTGTTTAGGTCAGTAAACTTGTTTAAAAAGAGAGAAAGAAAATGTTTTCTTTTCCTTCACCACATGCGGTGTGAATCCAGCTGTGTTTGAGGCATCAATATTGGCCATCATGCATATTCTACAGCCTCCACCATTTGACAAAAGGTCCTAATGCCAATCTCACCAGCCCCGTTCGTTTTGGGCCTCAAACAAAGGTCACGAGTGGCGTTTGGTGCTTCAGGGAGAACCTAAACCAAACTTAACTCGATTCAACTTTAAGACTGGCTGGGCGTGATTTCAGAGTCTTCCAGTCATTTTCACGAAAACAAAAGCTAAACGAGATCACCGCTTTAAGGCATCTCCTTTCCTGAGGCTCTGTCTTCTTGCACTAGTCTTACATAAAGATTTTAGCACTTAGAACTCTCCTCTGGTTTTCACGCTGTCTTGAAACTTGGATATTTCCTCTAATTGCAAGTCGCTTTAAACAAAATCGCCTTTAAATTAATGTAATTGAATGATTAAAAACACAATTTTATCGCTGGGGTGGCTTTGGTGTAAACTGATTGCAAATACGTCTTTATTCTCACTTCCTTTCAGATTCTCCTCAATTGTCTGAAAAAAATGTAAAAAAGACCAAACCTACTGGTCAACTGGCACATGTGAAAAAATGTTCCTTTTAGTTCCTCTCAGACTCGCCCTATTTTTTAGTGTTAACCTCCAACAACACGTTCCCTGAACGTGCCTGACCACAGGACGCTTGTCAAACTGGGCAAACTATGGATCTTTATATCTGTGAGTTCAATCAGTCTTTTTGTTACACGTAGAGACTCATATTTATTTACAGTATTGGTGAATCGAACTAGATGTGTACATTACAATGCAATTACTCTCCAAACCCCCAAGGTATTCTGAGTGTTTATATGGATTGCTGATGGTAGACTAAAGGAATGAAAATAATCTGTAATGAAATTACTCCAAATTATTATAGAGCAGCTTGTGGCCTAGTGGTTAGGCAGTTGGTCATGTGATCAGAAGGTTGTGGGTTTGAATCCCCGGACTGCTAGTGGCACCTCTGAGGTACCCTTGAGCAAGGTACCGTCCCCACACACCGCTCCCCGGGCGCTGTGTTCCTGACTGCCCGCTGCTTCACTTGGTGAATGGATTAAATGCAGATTAAGAATTTCGTGCTGTTCACACTGTGTAGTGTGGTGTGTTCAGGTATGACAAATGGTCTCTTTATTCTATAATTATGGTTAGCTTTTACTACTTACTTGCCTACACTAAGAACTCTTTGTCATTCACACGTTTTTCAGAACGTGTTTTAGACCCAAAATCTTCTCAAAACAACGTCTCAACCGTAACCATTTAATGTAATAACTTTCTGTGAGGGAGCATTTAGATGCAGACGCCTGGTTCCAGTCACCAACACTGTAAACAGCTCTGACTCGGAGACTGTCATCTTAAACCCTTAATGATTGAAAAATTTTGAAAAAGCGAATTCCAGATGTTCTGTGGCTATTGACAATACTATGTCGTGTTATTGCACAAGGCTGCTCAAGCATAATTATCCCAATTAATAAAGGATACGTTCAGTAAATGTGTTCAGTATATCAACTCAAACTGGTGCGGGTTAGGGTTTGTGCCGCTTAAGGAAGGATGGTGTTCTTAGTTTCCTCTCTTTTTGTTTGATTGTTTTATGTGGTTTTCTTAAATTGGGGTGCACAGCTGTCTTTCTTTTTTTTAAATTCGAACATCTAAATCTCAAACCATGGAATAACTTCCACCAAGTGGTGAAGTTACAGTTGATTTTGATAATTTAAGTTGATTTGACGAATTTACATTACATAGCAGTTCATTATTACCATCTAAAACCTAATATTTGCATTTTAATTACATGACAGTGCAATGTGTGGCTCATTTAGCTTATTTGCTTATTCACATTTACACTTTTATACTTTAATATTACAATAATTTGATCAATTAGGCCTTCTTTGACATACTTGTCAATAGAGGCCTAAAAACCGCCCCGGGCATAAGGAAGCTTAAATTTAATTATTTGATTTATTCAGTCATTTATCGCTACTGCTTGTGCTTTGGGGATTTTTTACATTGACTAAGGACATGTTTTTAAAGCTTGTAGACCCAAAACCATGGAACTCACAGCTTACGTCTTCTAATGGTACTGTCTTTTCCATAAACATGAAGATAAAAAATCTATATCAATTAAAGAAATATTATATAAACAAGTGACTTTGCAAACAGATGTTTGTAAGCTCTGTTACGTTTTTGTTCATTGTTACAGACAATGTAACTCCTCAGGGGCGTCTATGAGGGGAATTTTTGTACCTTTTCATAACTCAATATTTTAAAAGTAGAAGGTCTGGAGTCAAGACAGGGTGTATGGAGTCAGTGCAGCTCAAAAAATATTTAAAAACTGCGGTAGAATGATGTAGAATTATGGTCCCCACTGTGTTGTCCGGAGGCGACCATGCACGTCAGTAACAGTTTTCCTATAACTACATATGTTCCTATTTATTTTTAAATTGAATCTCACCTTTATCTTGGGACATGATTTATCTAACATTGGAATGTGATCCAGTGAAAGACAGGCCTATTCTACTTGTCAACCTTTTAAATTATGATTATTTTTAAACCCCTGCACACATTTTAGACTCCTCCACATACTGCATACATGTGGACTGGAAGGAAATTAATTAAAATGTAATTTTTCAAAGCCCAATGATGTTCAGTAAACAACAACAGGGAAGACGACGAACCATTTGGACCAGACCGGTTTCTCAGAGGCAAGAAGTCAATTTTTGGACGGGTCTAATCATGGTCCACGAGCTGCTATTAAACCATAAATCTCAGTCCCAAACCTGAGAATCCCAACGATCATTCAGCTCAATCAAACGCAACATTGTAAAATATTCAATATTCAGTTCAGACTGGTAGAGCAGGAAAATACATTTGTGGGGGGTTAATGTTGGGTTTAATGTGGATTTTGCAATGCAGGATTTCTCAGTTAGCCAGATCCAATGAGGAGCTGGGTATTCTTAGTGAGCAGTGCATTATGCTTGTAAACTATAACATGTGCAAAGCTGTGCAATAGTTTTCACCCTCGCGCCACACTCGGTCTACTGTGGCCTTTATTAATTGATTTGAGGAAAATCATTCGGATGAAAAACAATTGTTTTTAAATCAGTGTTTAAAAACTGAAACAGCTGCACAGCTATGTAATAGGCTTCACCCCCGGGACACACTCGGTGTGTGGTGGGCTTTGTTAGATTCCTGCCCTAACTGTTCAGCTCAACAACGAGCGAGGCTGATCTCGAGGTTTGGCGCAGAAAGAGCTCCAGGAAACGTGCAGTAGATGTTAAAGCACCATGCTGGCCCAGCTTCATGATCAGCTGACCGTGGGCCACGTGACTGCGCATAACCATTCTGCACAAAATGGAGTTGTCAGAGTCTGTGATGAAGGGGCTCCAGGCACTGGCAGATCCAGTTTCTTTCGATTTCAGAACCTTCTCCGCCCTCGCCGAGCTGGCCTTCCACAGCCTGCTGTCCCCCGGAACCGACGGCGTCTTGGGTAAAGCGGTTGTTTCCCCTCCTTTGTGCTCCACAGCTTCCTGCTCGGAGAAGCCCGTTCGCCTACCCCAGTCTTGAGCTTCAGCGCTAATGCTTTTCTTATGCATGGGCTGTGTAAACAACTGTTCAGGTGTCCTGCAGTGCCAGCTTGTGATGGAAGCGGAGTAACTCCCCTCCACCCCTAAGCTCCTCGCCAAATTCACCAGCCTGCCTCGACACTAGGCTAAGCTAGCATCTTAGCATGTGTTGTTGCCTATTCATTCATGCATGCACAGCACAGGAACCGTGAACAGGATCAGATGTTGGACGAATGGGTATTGATGTTTGAGGAAACATGTAGGATCATGGTTGGCTGTTGTTGTCATATCTCCATGCACCAGACAGGTTCAGTACCGTGCAAAGTAATTTATTTTTATTTTGCTCCTTGGTATAAAAAGTGCTGTTTTCTGTCGGACTGTCTTATTTCTTGTTACACTGAGAAGCTTAAATTAAAGAAATAAGAACAAATGTTTTACTGTGACAGACTGCAGCGTGTCTAAAGATACAAGAAGCCTAGATAAAGGAGTTCCAACCACTCAGCATTCAGCACCACCAGTATACTGATCATGACCTGATCATCTGGAATCAACTACACCGGTTTCTTCACTGATTTAGGACTTAAGTTAGGTGGTCTTTGTTCTGCTTGAATGATTCAGTCTTTGGAGTCTCTCAGGAAGCATGGAGAACATTAAAAATAAAGTCTGGATCTTTAGAAGCAAATTATGAAGAAATGAGAGCTGCTTCAAGACTTTTGCACAGTGCTGAACCTTCAGATGCTTTAAGGTTGCACCCATTGCTGACATAGGTATTCAGTTCCTCATACAGCTTGTTCACACAAGCTTGTTCTCTGATGATGCTTAATGAAAAGAATCAACACTATAAAGCTCCCCAACACTTGCTTCTGGGGCTTCATCCACCATGATTTGGAGTAGTGTTTGAGGTCCAGAACTGACCATCCAACATCATTACCTCGCCAGTTATCTCAAATCCTCACAGCAATATTCCAACATTTCACTTAGGTGCTGTTGGTGCAGAAAAAAAAAGGGGGGGGGGCTGAAACTTAATACCCCTGAACTTTGAAGACACATTGAACAAACTGGCATCTACAGGCGTGATTGTTATTGCATCAGATGTTGGATAAATAGATGTACTTATCTTAGGCAACATCCATAATTATGGCAAGTTGTTTGCTGTAGCCTTATGTGTGTATTTTTTTTGGGTAGGGGGATCTGTTAAAATCACAGTGTGCTTTGTTTCCATCCACCATAGATCATTCAGAACTGAAGAACATTGATCAAGCTCTTCTGAAACAGTGTCACGTCGCTGCAACTGCATTTATACTTGAAGGAGTAAGGCAAAATGCAGACAAATCAGCCATTAGGTAAAGCATAATATTTTGGTCAAACTTGATTTCCATAATGTGCCCAGAGAGGTTTTTGGGTTCCAAAAATTGCATTTGTTTTTTTGGGTTTATTTTTGCAGTTCGTGCCTTGAAGATGCCAAATTTGATTTAGAAAGAGTGGAAGCATTTTACACATTATATCAGGTGACCACCTCTTTCACAAGAGTAAAATTGTGACTAGTATGTGGAGTAACTTGTTCATGACATTACTTTCAATTTCCTGCCTAGAAAAACAAGAGAAACTTGGAAAATCTGTTGTCAAGGTGAGTCTTGAGCTTTGTTGTGCTTCTTTAGTTTTTGTTGAACTGGTGAATACTGATTAATGTAACTTATTTTGTGGTTTGTAACACCTTATTATAGCCATAACGATACATGTAATCTGTTGTTTATTAGTAATGAAATATGAACCCTCATTTCAAACATGATTTCCTTTTTTTTGGTTATTTTAGTATTGCTAGATGCCCTCCTCACATAACTGATGCATCTTGGCGCCTGGAATATTGCATAAAGGTAGCAAGTCGTGGTTAACTTTAAAAGAAGATGGTCATGCTTCTGCCATCCTTAATGACTGATATTGTTTCTTTTATTAGAATGGCCATGTGCACAAGGTTAATCAGCCATCTTACCTGATTTCTTTTGATATCGAGGTATGAGTTTCTGTCTTTATCTTTGTTCATTTGTTTTCATAGCATGAGCTAAAAACATGAAACTTATTTACAGAATGGTGAACGGGAGGGAACATCTTCCGAAGTAAATTTTAGTTGCACATTGGAGCAACTGCAGGTAATTTAAAATCATAACTAAAATTAGAAATAAACTATGTTACCCATGTTATTGAGTCAATTTAATTGGTGTTAATGCATCATGCTTACAAAATTGGAGGCTGTGACTTTAGGCCAGGGCTGCCTAAAGGCCAGAAAGTACCCCCTCTTACCCAGTGAGAAAACATTTTATTATTATTTTTTTTAAACCAGTATCCTACTTATTAGCTAAAAGACCAAAATGCATCCCCTGGTGTTAACGTGGCATCATAGTGTGTGTGTGTGTGTGTGTGGAGAATGCATTACAATTTTGAAACATATTAAGTAAATATCTTCTAATTTGGGCTGCTCCCAATTAGGAGTCACCACAGAGGATCAACCGTTTCCATCTCCTTCTGTCCTCTGCATCTTCCTCTCTCACACCAACTACCTGCATGTCCTCCCTCACCACTTCTATAAACCACCTACTATACCTTCCTCTTCTCCTCTTCCCTGCAGCTCCATCCTCAGCATCCTCCTCCCAACACACTCAGTCTCTCCTCAGCATC
>JBBPCY010052583.1:0-12910 GCA_037974405.1 Brachyalestes nurse
TCTGGGTGTACTTACATTAGGCCCCAATGTATTGTACTGTTCCCGAGCCCGACTGTGCTTCCGTCCCACTTCTCTCACATTACGCTTCATGTTCCAGACCCGAGCGTACTTATGCCATCACATTACTCACTGCTTTATCTTTTTAGTTCAGTGAGCTGCCAGATTTACAGAGTGCAAAGTCATTAATTTTAACAAGAGTTCTTGTGCCAGTTGTTCCTGTATACTTCAGTCTGCCCAAGTTTCCAGCAAATCCTGCAACTCCACCATAATCCAAATGTAGTGATGTAGTCATGCCCAGCACATTTTAGAGATTTTCCCCCTTTTTAATAAGTGAAAGTTTTAAAAAAGTGCACTTATTTCATAGAATACACACTTTTATCGTCTTCAGTTTGGCACTAAATATTTTATTTCAAAATTTATGACAATTTATGCGTAAATTGTCATAAAATTGTGTATATAATTGCATATAATTGCATATAATTGTGCTTTTGAGTGCTTTGTTCAGATCTTGCAAAAGTTGCATTTAAGGGTAGTTAAGGGTTTATTTAAGTTTTTAGACACAACAGTTATTACATGATGCTACCGGACCCTGGGATTGAGCTCACAGTCTTCTCATGATAGAGCCAACACAGCCAATGTTTACATTTGTGCTTCAATATGTTAGGAAATCCCTTTATTCAAGTGAATTTACTCAAAGCATATTAAAATAGCACTTGAAAGATGTTTAAAATAAAAAAAAAAGATTAATACCAAAGATTTCAATTTCAGTTAATTATACTTTTGTTTACATGTGCTTCTGATGTTAAAGAATACATTTATTCTAGTGTGTAATATAGAATTAAATAATATGCGTAATATTAAATGGCAGTTAAGTGTGTTTCTTTTTGTGTGCTCCATTATGATAAAAATTGATTTTCTAAGCGCAAACCGAAGTATTATTTAAATTTAAGTACTTTTAGAAAAATACAGTACATTTTAGATATATTTCCATACAATACATATGTGAATAAAAAATAATAAAATGTATTATTCTGCATATACATATAAGTATGTTGATGATGTACTAAATTATACATCCTTCTTAAGATCCTGCCATACTTGTTACATGATTGTGAGGCTTTCCCATTTTCTTCTCTTTTAATAGCTGCTTACAATTAATAGAAATGACCATTGAATTGTTAAATCACAAAGCTAGTAATTGTACCCTAATGTGCTTTACATTGTGTTAAGATTTTGTGCTAAACTGATCAGTGGAAATGTTCCAAATCGTATCACAAAACAAACAGAAGTCATTTTTTCCCTTTCTCATCTAAAGATCCCTTTTTGGAGATACAAGGTTTTGTACCATCTGTGATTATGGACTGTGTGCAGTGGTATTACTTAACAAAACATTGTGGGTTTATTTCAGAGCCCTGCACTGTGGATGTTTATAATTTGGATCCCCGTCATATACAGTTACAACGTGGAGGAAGACTAAAAATCTATGCAAGGCATAAAGATTTTATTACATTTGTTTGCAAAACAGGATATTACCCTAAAGAAGATGTTGCCTTCCGTCAGCAGTGTATTAATGGAGTCATTCCCTTGCCTGCCTGTGAATAGGTTACTTTTAAAGTGCTGGGAGGGGCTGAAGTGGTGCACTTCCCTGCTTAAAAACAGAATAACAGTACAGTCATTTCAACCTGTTGTCTGAAACTGTTGGATGTTTGTGTGATGTATGATTCAACAAAACATCCAGGAGGCTTCCAGGATGAGTTGTGTTCAATTAAATATGTTAATGAGCACAAGAGGGCTTCAGTGAATGGACACAGAGTGAATCAAATAAATGATTATTGTAAAACAACAAAACTGACGACTTTAAGTGGATATATAAAGGCTTTAGCAATTGCATTTCAGACATTGGATAGTCCTCTTTTGCTGAGTGCTGTTCATCCTTTTCATGAATATTCATGCACAATATCAATAAAGTGTTTCAGAATATTCAGTGTTTCTTGTTTTCTCTGCTTTTCAACGTTTCCGTTTTGAGACTTCATGAAATGCACTGAGGTTCCATTCCTGCAACACTTATCTCTATCATACACTGACTCTAAAACTGTTACATATGAAATAATGTCTTTTCATTGGCTTAATGACAGGGCTCCAGATGGCGACTGATGCGACTAGATCATTCATTTTGCGACTAGTTTTTAATTTCAGTCACCGGGTGGCGATCGTCTCTCACAACCAAGAGAAATGAAAATAACTAAAACGTACAAGAAAAGTGACATCTCATAACAATGTGCAGATACACTCAACCTGGGTCTGCCATTCCTACTATATTATCACGTGATTAGTTATGAGAATTTTGACTCGAATGAATGGGATCATTTGGAACAGATCAATAAAAAGATCTGGCAATGTGGTGCAGCCTTAGTTTGTGGAAGGCTGATACTAAACTAAACAAGAGCTTAAAATGATGGTTGTCAATTTCAAACAGTGGTCCGGACAAACTGATTGATCAAAGATACACTGACACACTGCTTGCCCAGGGTGGGTATTCCATGAAACTGGGTTAAGGGAAAGTCTGGCTTATGTAGAAAAGTCTCACTTAGTTAAGTGAGAGTTCTGTTCCATCAATGCAGTTTGTGTTACCATAGTAATTTACACTGGAGAACAAGTCTGCTCTGGACCAGGTTAACGTTCTCACTTAGTTAAGCGTTGTCTCAAAGAATGTCGGACGTGTGGAAACGGATTCCAGAGAGATCATTCTGTCATGGGCTATGAGCGCTATGACTACTCATTTTGAAAAAAACAAAAAAGACTATAATCATCTTAGCATTTTCATTGTATTAAAATTAAACACTCATAGTATTGCAAATGTCAAACAATAAATGCAACAAATGAAAAATATATACTGATAATATAATTTAAGCACAAAACACTTTATTTAAAATAGTTCAAATTAAGGTCAGATCTATTTATCAGTTAGTTACGGTCAGGTCTATTCATCATTAGTTAATAGTGGTCAGGCCTATTTAAGCAGCACGGAGACCAACACCTGCCTGGAGAAAAAAGAAAGAAACAAGTATGGCCTGTCCATTTATAGAAGATCCTGTAGAGGAGGGTGCGTGAATAAATCAAAGGGCATTCAAAATAAACCCTCTTTCCCTCCCAGATGACTATCTGTGGGAGAGATATCGGTTCAGCAGACCCAGTATAGTGTACCTATGTGTCCTGCTTGAAACACACCTCAGCAAATCCACACAGCAAAGCCAAGCCACAGTGCAGTCTGTCTGTATTGTACTGCAGTTCTTTGCCAGTGGGACATTCCTCTACACTGTTGGTGATGCTGAGCATCTGGGAAAAGCAACAGTATGCCAAGAAATAAGAAGGGTATACATTGTTTAAATTTTCTGGCCATCAGCCAACACAGAGGATCAAAGAGGATGTGTATGCAATAGCAGGCATGTGACAGTTAAAAACCTCTGAATGTAAAGTTACCCGGAGGCTGTATTGCATATGGATACATCTGTGTCAAGTTAAATATCGCCCTCAGGTTTCCCAAATGTCCTGGGCACTATAGATTGCACCCATGCATGGATCCAGGCCCCAGCTGGACCAATGGAAGCAAACTATGTTAACAGGAAATCTTTCCATAGTCTCAATATACAGGTATGTAGGTTTTACGAAACTATACATTGTCAAGTAACAACGAATGCTCCGCTACGCAAAGTGTCCTGTATCACTGAATCCACTCTGTGTTCAGATGATCTGTGACTGGAATTGCCTCATTTCTAATGTTGAGGCAAAATGGCCAGGCTCTGTCCATGACTCCAGAATCTTTCGAGCATCCTCACTGGCACCACAAGTTTGCAGAAGACAAGATTATAGCAAACACTTTCACTGAACATGTATATATTATTGAAACCAATGAGAAATGTAGTCATCTTAACATCGAAACAAAGTTTTTAGAACTATTGTGTAAACATTACTTTTATTTTGGGGGGTGTCTTTTGAACTGTAATAATAATAATAATAATAATACATTTTATTTGAAAAGCGCCTTTCAGAACACTCAAGGACACTGTACACAACGAAAGAAAAAAGAACAATAATGATGATAATAATAATAATAATATTGTAGGTATGTACTTTCTTCTACGGGGGAGTTTATTGGAGTCCTGCTTGGGGGCAGGGGTTTTGCCTGCCTGCATTCCCTTTTAACCCCTTATCCAGAACCTCAAACTGAGGCAGAGAAGGCATTTAACACTGCTCACAGCAGAACAAGGGCACAAATTGAGATGACCTTTGGCCAACTAAAGTCGAGGTTTGAAATTCATACAAACCACATTTCTTTTAGACCAACTTTTCAGGCTAACATATTTCTTTCTGTAGATTCTGTAGGCTTCAGAGTACGGCCAGACTGTGTGTGCAATATTATGGTTGCCTGTGCAGTGCTACACAACATTGCACTCATCCGCCGGGAGAGACGGCGGAGCAGTGGGAGGACATTCCTACTCCTGATGAAGGAACAGATAGAAGGAGTGTGAGGAACCTTTATAGAGACTCCTATTTCACACAGCCACTGGTGATGGTCATGAGTTAAGAGTCTCATGGACTGATGTGGCTGTGGGATCAAAAAGTATTACAAAAACGTATTACATCTCTTCTCACTGCAGAGACAGGCATACCAACAGGTATCAGATATCACTATTTCCCTCACTACTGCCTGCACATGTTTATACTCTAACAAAGCATCCTGAGAATGATGTCTTTTTGTTACATTCATACCTCTCCTATTTCTTTTAGTTTTAGGTATTGTTTCCTCAGCAAACTTTATTATCTCTTCAACCAGTACTTCATTGAACTCTTCTATGCCAATTTCCTCCATCTCTTGTAGTTTAATAAACCTTACTGCACAGGTCATTTGAAGGCTCTCCCATTTTCCACCTGGGTATCCTTTCAATCTTTTCATTACACAATTCTGATCCTACTCTTGTTAGTGGATAATGATCACTTCCTATTGTAGTTTTCTTCACACTCCACGAGTGGATGCCCGCTAATGAACTGGATAAAAGCGTTAAGTCAAGCACTGATTCTGTGTTGTTCAAACCATTGTACTGTGTGCCTTCACCACTATTAATACAAACCAAACAGTTACGATCAATAAACTCCTCTGTTATTTGTCCATTTGAGTCTGTATGGTTACTTCCCAAAAGTGTATTATGTGAGTTGGAGTCTCCACACCAAACTACATCACTCTGTACTGGTACCATAATGTTTCGTAAGACACCTTCATCTAGCTTTCCGAACGGACTATAATAGTTTACTATGTCTATAGTGCCTCTTTTAGTCCATACTTTAATAACAATTTGTTCATGTTCTTTGTTGATCTGAAGAACTTTATAGCCTATTCCTTTTAGAATACAAGTTACAACTCCTCCCCCTTTACAATTTCTTCTATCTCTTCTAACTGCTGTATATCCCTTAATGATAAAATCTAACTCAGGCTTTATCCAGCCCCATAATGACTCCTTACAGAAATGTAACAGTTTTAATAAACGATAGCGATTTCAAAACTATGGCCCCAATGACAAATCAAGTGAACCTCCCCCTCCCCTTTATGTTGCTTTTATTCTTTGTCTTATCCTTTATTGTTTCTTGTTGAATATATTACAAAAAAGTATTTGCTCACCTGCCCTTACATGCATATGAGCTTAGGGTTTAATATGACATCGTCCCACCCTTTGCAGCTATAACAGCTTCAACTCTTCTGGGCAAGCTCTCCACAAGGTTTAGGAGTGTGTTTATGGGAATTTTTTACCATTCTTGCAGAAGCACATTCGTGAGGTCAGACACTGATGTTGAACGAGAAGGGCTGGCTCGCAGTCTCTGCACTAATTCATCTTTGTGCACTGGAGCACAGTCTTGTTGGAACAGGAAGAGGCCATCCCCAAACTGTTTCCACAAAGTCGGGAGCATGAAATTGTCCAAAATCTCTTGGCATGCTGTAGCATTCAGAGTTCCTTCAGAGTTCCTGTACGGCTTGGATGCAGCTGCTCGGCCATGGAAACCCATTCCATGAAGCTCTCTACGCTGTTCTTGAGCTAATCTGTAAGTCACATGAAGTTTGAAGGTCTGTAGCGATTGACTCTGCAGAAAGTCGGTGACCTCTTTACGTGGCACCGCTTCGTGGCTGAGTTGCTGTCGTTCCTAATTGCTTCCACTTATAATACCACTGACAGTTGACTGTGGAATGTTTTTCATCCAGTCACTTGGACCTACCTTGTTATAGAGGAAAAAGATTCTCTCACCAGAATAAAGTTTGCGTTTAGAGTAAAGGAGGTTTTAGAGTTATAGCATAGTTCTAAAACAAATTGCCAGAATCAGGAAACATTTTAGTGTTTTACCCCTTTTTAAAAAGTGCACATAATCTGAATAGTACACACTTACAGTGGTTATAGATTATATATACTTTAATACACGTTGTGTATTAAACTGTGATGAAATATATCTTATTTGCATTTAGTCTTGCCTCACTTTAGAATCCTTTTTTAGACAATATTCAGTTGATTTAAGCATTTATTTAAACTTTAGACACAACAGTTATTTCACTTTGGATGTAAACATACAGTTATAAAATGTATAATATGGCTAATAATTATTTTGTTTACATTTAAATATCTTGATGTAAGCTTTTAAAAAATGCATTACTTTTACTTCCATCCAATTTATTCTCAGTTCCCACCTATGAGTTAAGTCACCTCATCCCAGGTCTTCACCAGTCACTGGGGATCAAGCTCTCAACCTTCTGATAATTCAGCCAGTGCTCAGGCAGTCGCAGCACTTGTGTTCTTCTGTATATTATGCAAAGCCTTTATTCAAGTGAATTTACTTACAGCATATTTAGTCAGCACTTGAAAGGCTCTGCTTTGTTTATTTCTTTTCTTTTTAATGTTGGTCTTAAACTGCCTTGACAATTAATTATACATTATACCATGTTTGTCAGGGTTCCAGGTGCTCTACACCCTCCACAGCAGTAGTGATCACTCTGTCATTATGACCTGTTCATTAGCCTGGACTTCCTGTTCTAGCACTATATCAGGTGAAATGAATGACTGTTGAAGGGCTGCATTCTCTGTTTTATACCAAACTTGCTCTTGTCTATGTTCTCTGATTCCTGTTACCATTCCTGTACTCTGAATCCTGGTTTATGGTCCTGTACCTGCTCTGCAATGATTTTGTTTCCCATTGTTTTGAAATACATACTGTTTGCTGGATTACAGCTGATTCCACTCCTCTGAATCTGTTACAAAATACTTTGCCAACAATGGAATCAGCAGAAACCGACAGCTTGCACAATGTTCTGGTTACTCAAGCATCATTGTGGGGAGTCCACAATGTGCTGCTGACACAAGCTCATGAAGTTATCCATGAAGTACAAACACAACTACCACAGCCATTTCACACAATGTCTTCTGCTTCCTCCAATACCAGCTCATATATGCCAAACGACAGTGTTGTTCCAGTGCCCGTTCCTGAATGATACAATGGAACGGGTCTTTTATAACAGTGCTCACTAGTGTGTGATAAAAAAACAAAATAAAGATTTAATTATTAATATTTTTAATTTATCATATACTTTGCCATTCAATATTAGATATGCTGGTCAAATTGACACAGATGATGGAAAACATTCACCACTTTTTTAGTTCAAGGTAAGTAAATAAGGACAAAGTAAGTGTAAACAGTTCATCATCAACAGAACCACTATACCAAATATGGCGCATGAGTCTTTGTGAAGATTTGGCTGGAGACCACCTGGGAATGTCCAAGGGTCATTGACTGTAAATGTTGACTCTTAGATGTGGGAATGTGTTGGCAGAAAGATATGTTAACCGTCTTAAAAAGTAAACTTTTTCAAACTCACTCAACCGGCAATATTTTTCATTATTCTAAATCACAGATTAGTATAGAATGTAAATACCATTCTGTATATACACACACCACACTGCATGTATATATGTACTTAGAAATAAGCAGATTTCAAATAGAAATGTTCTAAAATGACACCAAACAGTCATTTCACATAAAACTACACTGACAGTAATTTTTTTTATTCTCATGTAAAGATGTTTTTGCAAATACCGTTTGCTGGATTACATCTCTGTCTGCCTCTAATAACTCCACCTCTGTGTTTTCTTGGAACAAATGTTCCTGCAGGTTTAACTATGTTTTGTTTGCAGAATGTATGATTACAAATCTACCGTTTGTTAAAAAGTACTTACATTTACATTATTTTCACAAACAGTTACATTAAATGTTGATGTTTGTTTGCGTGGGTATGTGTGTGTGTGAGTAGTTTGCTTTTCACCAGGTTGGATGTCTGGGAATGGGAGGGACTTAGATGAGAAATATTAACCTTAAAAGCAGAGTTCTTAGGTTTGTACTTTGCACTACCTTTTTACAGCAAAATGAAGAGGAGCCTAGTTATTGTATGTCTGTTCTTCTGTTTCTGTGTGTTCCCTTCATCACAAGTTGGTAAGACATTCCTACCCATTTTATGCTTTTCTGTTGTAATTCAGTGCACCATTAAATAATGGATTAAAATGAATTATTTTACATATTTTTATGCTATGGGTGAGATCAGACCTTGTTTTAGTAGGGAAAGTACAGAAAACATTATATAGTGTATTTTATGTACTGCTATTTCAAGGCAATGTTTCCCAACCCTTGTCCTGGAGACACACTGCCCTGCACATTTAAATGTTTTCTGATCTCAACACACCTATTTCAACTAAGCAGCTCATTAACAAGCCTTCACTTAGTTGATGGGTCAGTTAAAGCAGGAAATCACAAAAATTTGATCACCAATGTGTCACACTCCCAGTCAGCAGCCGCTAGGGGCTGCTGTTGGGTAAGGACATTTAGTCTGACTGGGAGTGTGCCGTCATTCCTGGTCATTCCTGGAATGAAACACTAAATATATACAGGTGTATTGAGTTCGTCTTTCTGTTTAAAAGTCTGTTTTTCTGTTCTGTTGGTTGTCAGTTCACCATCGCAGTATCCTGAGTTTGTGTTTGCCAGGTTTCCTTTGTGTTTGCCTTTTCTCGGCTCTCGTAGCTATTTACTTTCTATTTTGGAAAATAAAAGAAAATACACTGAAACCATGAACGTCTGCATTTGTGCCTCTTGCCTGGGCAGGCCAATCCCGATTGTGACACAATGACTCTTCCTGCAAATCCATGCATAGTCAAACAAGAAAAAAAAGCACAAGGTAGCCATGTTTCTCAGTTAAGCAAGTAAGTTTAAACTGACGCTCACCCTGAGTGCATGCTTTACTGCTTTACTCACATGTGGTTGCGTTGTCTTACCACGAAGATCTTTCTCGGCCTGTCAATATCATCTACTGATGATATTGGCAATTAAAAGTGTGTGGCGAGGAGGCAGAACATCCTCACAGTTGAGAGTCAGGTGAACAGTGTTAAGGGAGGAGATAGGACCCTCAAACATGGGCTCTCCAAGGCTGCCAGAGAGATGAGAAGTAGAGAGTGAGAGAGTCTGTTTTTTTTAGCTTGTTGTGGTGGTGGTCTCTTTGTGTTTTTTACACTGTTACGTTTTTTGTTTCACATTTAAGCTCGTTGTGCACCCGCACTGCCCTCTGTGTGCATTCCTGGGTGTATGTTTAGGTCTCCCAGCCTGTGGGCATCAGCTGCAATCATAAAAGGCATTTTCAAACTAGTGGAAAAAACACCCCTAAAATTCATTCAAGTTGCACCATCAAATGTTTGTTTTACATCTTTATGTTATTAAGTGTTGCTCTTTGTGCAGGTTTGCACCTTTCGTATTTCATGTATATTTTCTTTTTCAATCATTCGATTTGGTCACTTACTGAAATTAAAATTCAGTCATGTTGAATAAAATAAATAACCTTACTTATCAGGTTACAGTCAGAGACCAGCAAGACAAAATCTGCCTGAGCATAACAATTAAAATGAATGCCTGTAATGTAAACAAGATATAGCCTACTATACAGCACCATGTAAAAATTCTGCAGTTTATATATGTAGCCTACAGTGACTGCTTCAGCTGGCTCCTGATCCCACAGTGTCATGCGGCACCGCCAAGGCCACGTGTGATCAGACAGCGCCCTCTCATCCTCTCACCTCCACCGGGCTGTCTCAGCACCACGGAGAGCTCCTGTGAGAGGAGGCTGGCGCAGCAGACTGAGAATCAGCTGAAGGTTAGAAGATCAGCAATGAAAAGCTGGAACATATCAGAAGGGCCACACCCGAGTGAAGAGAGATTGGTGTCTTCATATTGTAAACTTACCTACCGACCTTGCCAACTCTCTCGCTTTCCCCAATACAGACTCCAGCCCCTAGCATCTCCAACAAACCACCTGAAGAGCTGGTACCTCCGGACTGGATCACTTTCCATGCATCACAGCAACCACCGCACCTGCCTGCTACCCTTAACCTAGCATGAACCACCTGCACTCCCTCCCTTCATAAGAAAGACTCTCCACCATTGTCTTGCAAATAAACAGTGCACCAGAGGCCAGCCATCTGTGTGTCTGAGTTCATGGCTAGTTTATGTAGCAGTGCAAAACTATATATAGTCTTTGGTGTACTGATGCTGGGCGACCAGATCACCATCATGGAAAGAAACTTTCCAAGTTCCCTTCTAATCATCCCTGGGGATTTGAACAGAGCACAACTAATCCATGAACTTCCTAAATACCGACAGCATATTAACTGCCCCACCACAGTCGTATCCTCTGCGAACTTGAAGTGATTTGAAGCTTGCATTGCTGCACAGTTATGTTTTGCAGCATGAACAGCACAGGGCTAAGCACACAGCCCTGGGGGGCGGGCCTGTGCTCAGCATGGTGGTACTGGTGATATTGCTCCCAGTCCTGAGGTCTCCCAGACAGGAAGTTCAGGATCCAGTTGCAGAGGGAGGTGTTCTGCAAAATATTTCAGACAAAAATGATATTTGGTTATAAAACACAGTAATTGAAAACACTTTTTATTTTTCAGAAACGACCTGTGACGTTCCCTATGATCAGCATGTGTACCAACCTTTTCGCTTTATTTGGAACAGAAAAGTTGGGGTAAAAAGATCATATTCCTGTGAAAGTGGTTATAAGGCAGCAGCCAGTGAAGCCACATGTACGAGAAACGGGTGGTCTCCAACACCCCTGTGCACTGGTATTAATTTGATCATCATTTGGACTAACAAAATATTCAGATCAAACATGAGCAGGGCAATCACAGTTTATTGATTTATTAAGTTCAACCCCTACACACTCACAAATTCCAGGACTTGCTTTTATAGTTATGAAAAAAAATAAATAATTTAAATAACACTACACAAACAGCTCAATTAGTTTGATATGATCTGATCCAAAATGCTTTCTTATATTAGTGCAAGCATCTACATGCCTACCACCTAAAATGGAGATGAGCAATGGTACCATTAAGGAGCCTCAAAAGCTCAAAGACTACTACAGGACAGGAGAAACCGTGCAGTATAAATGCTCTGAGGGATTCACGTTTGAGAAATATGATTTTGCCCTCTGTGATGGGCAGGTCTGGACTTACCCACGGTGTGTACGTAAGTACATTTTAGATTGAATACTGAGATTCTCAGTGTTTTAGGTTATTTCTCATATTAACTGTAGAACTGTGTGAGTAGTGTGTCTTGCAATTATTGCATTATTTTACTGGTTTCTCCAAGTCTATAGAGCAAGTGTTGTTTGATCCCGACACTGATGACCCCAAGCGCAACAATCATGGTCAGCTTGTATTATTGTGCAAAACAATATTGTGCATTTCCCAGCAGATTTGCAATATTACAACATTTAAGTAATCCAGGGATTAAAGTTCTCAGTCACTCCGATGGATTTCCATCAGTCAGATTCCAGTGAGGTCATGGATGAAATCAGTGTAGATCCAAAGTGTGGGCAGGGAGGTATTATGGAGCTAAGAAATTGTGCAGCTGTAGGTAACTGATGTTATATATTTAATGAAAATGTTCTTTTAGTAATTTTATTTAATTTAAAGTAAAGTTGCCCTTTATAGTCAAACATGAACACACTACTGCACAGCACACAGTGTGAACAGATACCTTGCTCAGGGGCAACTCAGTGATGACTCTAGCAGTATTGAGAATCGAAATGCCGAAAGAAACATTGGGTCTTCTCCAAGGATACTAATGACAATAACATGTATAATAAAACATAATAAAAATCAGGAACAATAGCGAAAAGAAAACTGTGCCATGCATCCCATTATGGCTAACCTGCTCGCTTTCTTCAAATGAGTCCATGACTTCGGTTTTGGTCTTATTGTAGAATGGGGATTGATGTGTCAGTAAAATTTCTTAGACTCCAAAGTACACAACATAGCACAGAAACCCTGATTCTCAACCACTTGATAAAGTTTCAGTAGAGTTTTTAATTCGCTTTGCCCTTGCTCAGTCGGGTGGAAGCTTAGACAATTGCTCAGTTTTCCTCTTGTTGTCAACAACAAAAGATGATGGTCAGAGAGATGAAGAGGGGAAGCAAAAATGTTGAGTGCAGAAGTGGTTCTGGTGAAGACAAGGTCAAGGACATTGCCCCCATTATAGGTTGGAAAAGACTTGAGGTACAGAGCAAAAGATGACAGAAGGACACGGCAAGTATGTAGCCTGTCATTTGGGAGTCATCAAGAAACAGAGAGTCATTCCACAATGAACTGAGGAGGATGTCCATTTCTCCAATGAAGGTTACTTCCCCAGGGGTTCTGTAAACAACAATGATGAGGATTCTGGTGGGATAAGACCCTCTGATGAGCAGCATGTCTTCTAGAATGGATGGATGTGTGCATAGTCACTGGAAAAATACACGTTAACAAGAGCAGACGCAAACACAGAGAGTGAAGTTGGT
>JBBPCY010052603.1:0-12909 GCA_037974405.1 Brachyalestes nurse
TTGCTGGACAATTATCCCCATCAAATGTCCTCAAATATCCTGAAATATCCTGAATTTGGTCTTCTGTGTGTTTTTTCAGTCGACCCAGAGACTCAAACACACATGAGGCGCTGCAGCGCTCAGCTGACCTGAGAGCAGTCTCGATTCATTTATAAGACCAAGGGCGGAGGAACTGTTTGAATGGTAACAACCTCTACTATTGGTTACTGCCTGAAATTGACGTGAAAAAACACCAATCATGGTGTAAAAAAGGTTTTATTAGAGGTGTATCGCCCACGGGCCGGCCCCCTAGCGGCGAAAGATGGGAAGGATAACTCTGGGAGTTGGAAGTGGTGTGTCGCAATTCAGTCTTCACACACTGCAGCATGGGTTTGTGGACCTGGATATCGCAATTTCGGTTTTGTAACGTATATCGTTACAGTCCTAGTGGAAACAGTCAAAAAGTGCTGCTGAGGAACGCAGAGTGCCAGATGAATGCTATCATGATTATATGGAGGATGGTAGGATGTTTATTTCATTCCAAAAAATGACATTAAACTATGCAGAGTTGTGTTAATGTGTTTGCTAAAAATATAATTATAATTTTAATAATATTATGATGATCAACAATAAAGAACATTACAGAAAATTGTTAACCAAGTTAGTTTAGTAGTTCGTTTTTCATAACTTTTTCATAGCTGCTGACAATTACCTTGAATAATCAAGCACATTAAACACGCCTGTTCTGTCTAGAAAAATATTTCACATTCTCTCTCACACACACATTTTTATTCTTCAATTCAGTCTATTCTTCTGTCTTGCCAATGCTTGCTGGTAAACCTAAATCAAACCAAGGTCGACAAAATGATTAGGTTCTCTAACCCCTTTGAAAAACCACAAGTCTATTTCAGACTTCGGGGAAACACTGGATAGGAGACACTGAATAAGAAACCCATGAAGCAGGATATGACAGAAAACAACCAAAAAAACTCTGGCCACAAACCATGCGTGACAGTCAGCTGGTTGTGTGCTAAAACTGGGCCACACACACACAAACAAAAAAACACAGACACACACACAAAACCTCTTTGCTCTCACAACAGAGGTAACCAACAGATGTGATGACCGCAGTCAGGCACAGTTCCTAGGCACAGTTATATGATTGTACAGAAAAAACGGCTTTTGAAGGGAATTCAATGGAGAGACACTGCTTTATTATTAACAAGCACCTGAGCAGGGTGAGGTACAGCTCCACTGCCCCATGCGCCGGTCCAGTCTGAATAATTTAATGAGACACAGGAGGCCATGGTTCATATATCCACACTTCTGGAAAAAGTCATTATTTCCAGGGGTGTATGGTTGGGGGGACAAATATAACTCAGTTCATTATGTGAAAAACTCCCAGGGACTTGACATGAGTAGATAACTTCAGTTCTTTAACTCTCCCCTTAACTGAATCAAAATAATGAGAGGGTTAAACTAAACAACAAGAGCCTTTGTTTCATGTGTGTCAGAGCTAAGGATGGCTTTTGGTTGCCAACAGTGTAACAAGCATTACATTGATTCAAAGAAAAATGCTTCACATTGTGTGATTTATACATTACACAGAGGTCAGGGTTAAGTTTTAAAAAAAATCCAAAAAACAACATATTGTGAATGGTGGTGCTCTTGCTAATAAGTCATGAGTCCATCAATATTTCTCAATCATTTCTGACTACGCCTTTACAGAGCACTAATGTAAAAGATCAATATTCCACTCAAATCTCAGAATATAACTCATAGGCAAGTGGCCAGCCTGCATAGAAGATGCCTGAAACTGACAGCTAGAGTTTTCTTTTGCTTCTGTAAGACCATTTCAAGGAAGACACATATTCTGAAGATTTACAAGTTACTAAATCAACAAGAAACGTCCGCTCTGTATTAAATTGTATCTCAACCTGTCATCTGGGAAATGACATGTATCACACTTACTGCCTTACACAGAATTTATACAGGAGTCTTTATAAGAAAACACGGGCAGTTAAAAATGCAGACGTCCCCATGGCTAAGAAAGAAATTTCTGTTAAGCAGAAAACTAAACGGCAGATTTCATTTGTGAATGTGACAGATGCGAGAGAGATTGATTGGGGAAAAAAAGTAAGTTCAGAGTGAGACTTTACAGAGTGTAAAATGATAGGCAACCACAGTTGTCTAAAAAAAAGTTACAGACAGAAATAGTGCGCAGTAATAGGCTCCAGACGAGCAGCAAACGGCATGTGTTGCCCCTCACCTTAGATGTGCATGCTGCAAGCTCCAGTCATCGCCCGAGTGTGTCCCTCTGGTCGCCAGGGAAACTCAATCCAGCTTTTGTCCCTCTCCCTCTCCTCTACCTCCCCCTCGTCCTCCTCCTGCTGGCATCTGAACCTCCGGGCTATCAATGACCTGAAACAAAAGGCAGGTGGAAGAGGAAAAAAAAAAAAAAAAGAGACGTCAAGAACGACCTGCTGCCAGTCACTGAGGCCTGGGAAATTAACTCCTGCACATTCAGAGCCAGGAACAGCTAGAGCCACTTTCACATGCGCATCTGGCCAACTGGTTTACATTCCCCACCTCACACTCCTCTGAGCTCCAAGTCCCCGTGGGCCAAGCCGGAGACGGCAGCGAAAAAGCAGTTAGAACCTAATTAGAGACTGTAACATCATGAGAGAGTAGCTTGATTAATGGTTGTGAGGGACAGAGCCGGGGTAGCTCGAATATTCCCCTGATACTGCGCTCAGAACACCAGCTGATGAAAATCAAACTGACTAGCTTGTGAATGGGTGGTGGCGAGGGGCAGTTGGGGCGCAGTGAAGACAGATTTAAAACAAAACTAAAGCAAGCATTTAATTGTTTATAAGGGCTGTCTGTAATGGTGAATTTCTTTCCTGATACTGCTCTAGACACGTCAACTCATAGCATCCTCCTAGTTCATACTGCATACCAATGGGAGCAGGATGCAGCTCTGTCTGAACATGGAAAAATAGTAAAGCATGCATCAAATAAACTTGACTTGGTGCCAAATTTCATTGTGCTGCCCCCAACAACATTCATCCCTAAACACATGCCGCTTTACATGACACGCTCCCTTAAACTTCTGACACTGATATCTGATCATAGACTCAGGTCTCATATAACACACATGTAACAAAAGAATTAATGCAGGTGTTTATAATAAATCAGGCCAGACCAGCAAGACCCACAATTTTGGCTAATAACTCACTAAAGCTGAATATTTTTTAAAAAGTGGAAGCTATCATTTTTGTATGCATCACTGAAAATATAATGAAACAGGCGAGTGTGGCTTAAAAGGTTAAAGGATTTTAAAAAGGACCCACAATAAATCGCAAAGTGAAGAATATATCATGTGAAAATCTAAAATAAAGTGGTTGTGGTGAAGTGACATTAAGCTCAGTAAATGTACAGCACAGTTAGAATAGAGGTGCTGCGCTTCATTTTTCAAGTGGAAAAATGAGAAACTGAATGGAAAAAAAAACATTCCAATATACCTACATTTTACTATTGTGGGTCGATGTTTAAAGGGGGCATATTATGCAAAACTCACTTTTTGCATCCCTTTGTATTTCTATTTGGGTCTCTACTGCCCCTATAAACATTCCAAGTGTGAAAAAATAAACATAGATCTGTTTTCTGATTTTGGTGTCAGCAATCACACGCTTCTATTAGCCGTTTGGATGGCTCCCTTATTCTGACGTCAGGAGGAAATTTGCATAGAACCACCCCTCACCTGTCGAGCCTCCACCCACTAGATTAGCTGAAGACCTGCCATTTTTGTCTGCTGGTTTTACGAGTATGCATAAGGCACCGAGCGCTATGGCTACAGGCAAAGGCAAAGGCAAGTCACATGAAGTGTTGTGTTCATCTTGCTCTGGCTCCGACTCTGGGTCAAACTTATAGGGCTGGATAGCACCTCTGTTTTCTGAAAGCATGGGGTGGGTGGGCGTGGCCAGCAACCGCTTATTTGCATAAAAGTGACAGAGCCCTTATACAGCTCATTTTGAAAGGGACTGAAACGGTCAAGAATAGAGCTGGTGAGATCTCTTTATGTGAGAGTGATTTTGTGCAAAGAACTTCATGAACATGTTTTGTAGCCCATAGACCTATTATAATTTGTTTAAAAAGAGGTATAATGTGTCACATTTAAATGATCCTGACAATAAAAGTATCATAGTGTTCTAATGATCTGATGACCAAATAACCTGAGAAATAACACAGTAGCAGAGAAGTCCTTCTACTTGAGTCGATCTATGTCTGACTTGAGATGGAATTTTTACTTTATTTATTTAGTTATTTAATTTATTGTCCCAGCCACCACAAACTAGTGTATGACCAGTAAATACACCAGGATGTAAACTGGAATAATACTGTGATAAGTAGACCTTTTTAATAAAACTTTTTAACTTGGTAAAATTACAATTATTTGCCAAATTAACAAGAGCTAGATCATAAGACTTTACAAATGATTCTGGAAAACTGTAGACATTTGTTTGAGTGTGTTTATAAAGAGTAAGATTTATAAAACTGCACATTTAATTTTATAAACAAGAGAAATGGTTTAAGAAATGGTCAAATTTCATGATGTCTACGATTTATTAGTATTAGCAGGAATATCAGTATTTGTATGAATACCAATCCTGTATATCAATGTACCATAAATAAGTCTATAAACAACACTTAAAATACTTAAAAAAAAATAATAAAGCAGCGATTGAACACAGTTAGCAAAAACCCCAAAGTCTCTTCAAAATCAGACAGCAATGGAAAACCGCCTGCCTGTCAATTACCCGGCTGCTTTAACAAACCAAGGCTACTGACCTGCATCCTCCCACTGCTTTGCAAATGAGAAGCGTTCCACTTCAAGCTAGAGGCTAAATCAAAAGGTACTAATAACAGCTATTTGAAACGCAGACAAATCTCACTTCATTCATTTTTAAGAGTTTTAGTTTAATAGTTTATACAGTATATTATTCTGTTTGAGTACTGATTCAGTACTAATAGTTGGATAATTATTTGATCGTGTACACTACCAGTCAAAAGTTTGGACACACCTTCTCATGCAACGATTTCCTTTGTTTTAATTATTGGCTACATTGTAGATTAAAACTGAAAACATCACCTATTGCTCTGATGACAGCTTTGCATACTCATGAGGTCTCGGCCTGGAATGGTATTTAATTAACAGGTCTTCTTCATAAAGAGTTCATTAGTGGAATTTCTTGCCTTCTTAATGTGTTTGGGATCACCAGTTGTGATGGTGGGTTTGGTACACAGTTAGTAATCCTATTCCACTACAGTTCTACTCCACATTAACTACGTAAAAAAAAACAACAGTCCATCATTACCTTATTACAAAACACATTCTGTTTTTTTTTGTTTAATGCATTTTGTTTGTTTTCAATATTAAACTCCAACGTAGAAAAGTAAATAAAAACAAAGAAAAAACATTGAATGAGAAGGTGTGTCCAAACATTTGACTGGCTGTGTAGGTCAATGTATAAATTAAGTTTCTTTTTTAAATACATAATGAAAAAAAATGAGGATAGGGGGATTTTTTGATGTTGTTCACCTTCAGAGTTAAAAAAGACACTAATGAAGAAAAAAATGCTTGGGAGCCTGTCCAAACTATGTTATAGGCGAGGTTCCCGCTGAAATGCTGGTCAGAGACAGAAAAGGCAATGTTCTGCACTGTACAACCAGAAAGGCAACAGTCTTAATGTAACAGTCTGTATTTGGGTATATAGTGAACCCCTGCTTATTCACAGTTCAGCATCCATGGATTCAGTCTCTCGCGGATTTTCTTCTTAGGACCCAACTAATAATTGTTTACAGAAAATGCCGCAAATTCGCGGAAACTGCAGATATCCTCCGCACTTATTTTTTGCTTTTGTGATGTCTGGGCCTCGTCCACCACACCCCTCGTCATCGTGCTGGTTGTTTATGTTTGGGCGCATTGCTTAGCAAGGCAAGCGGCTCATTCCATTCAGGTGCGTCTGATTGCCTTGCTAACCGCTGCACACCAACAACCCAGCACACAAACAACCCAGCACATAAACAGGGACGAGGGGGCGTGACGGACGAGGCCCGGACGTCACAGTCACTTGACTCAAAGACAGGAGGTTTGAAAGTAGCCAATCCGAAAACGTTATTTATTTCTCCTTGCTGTTGATTGGCTGCTGCCCTGTGATGCATCTCGAGTGGAGCTCTCTCGATTGTTTCTCTGAATTTTCTTGTGTTTTCCGTTTTGTTGTTCTTAAATTCCTGTATTTTTATTACTGTAAATTAAATTATGCACGTGCGTGAATTACAGTACAGTAAAGTGCTTTTGGAGCATATTTGGGGGCATATTTAGGTTTTGCACTATAAACATAGGCTTTTATGCTTTTTTACCACATCACATTCATGGTTTTTACTTTTTGCGGGTGCTCTTGGAACGTAACCCACCAGGGGTTTCCTGTATATGCAAATACAAGAACATCTGTGGCAGTAAAAATGATCAGTGAACAACAAAATGTTCTCGAACATGTTAATTAAATTAAACCAATATATGTGCCTTAACAACAGTTCATAAAAGAAACTCACTTCATTCAATACTCGCATATCACTTAATATCAGAACAGGAAGGCCATGAGATGGGGCGTAAATACTCAAAAGGGAATAATATACACATCTAGTGAACACATCTAGACTACAGATGCAATAAGAGTGACCCTACAGACCTCTTCACTTCTTTCCTCTGGTAGGACTGGCAGGATCTCCAGCAACACACCACTGAGCAATGATTTCAACATGTTTCTACCAACAAGAATGCTATTGGAGCTGTAGTCATAAAGAGTGCAAGAATTTCACTTCTGCTAATGTATGCTGTCTGTGCATATTTTTCATGCTGCCGCTTCAATCCACTGTACTCCCTTCCTTGACTAGTTGTGAACGTTTTGTATTACTGCACTGAATTTAATCATATACTGGAAAGCCTTCGGTGCCACTGCTCATCTTTTGTATTATTGCAGATTGTACATCAGACTGTCGGTTCCACTACTGTCTAATCTCTTCTGCTCTATTATCACTGTAACTCAACGCAGCAGAAATAAGAATTCCAATGTACTTGTCATAAACGGTCAATAAAACCCCCTGTTCCCAGGGACTTCTCAAACGCACCGCTATTCTTTTATTAATAAACCAGACACCCATGGCAGGAAGGCACGTAGGACAAGCTGGGGGGTGTCTTTGATTTCCTTTACAATGGAAACCCCACTAGTGACAAAGCGGAACACACTGAAGCAGTGGGGGAAGAGAATGAAGGAAGCGCAGGGAGGAGGCTGCATTGTGGCAGCGGCATTGCAATGCTGTGTCATCAACCATTTGGTAGCTTTGCAAATCAAGAACTGCTTGAGGCTCAAACTAAATAATTGGAAGGGTTCTAGCTTTCAGGTCATTTCAACGGCTCTCAAACTCAACAGGCCCACAAAGCTCATCACTGAAGACCAGGAAAACACCCCTGCCAACATCAAAAGTACCTCCATTAGGCAAACAACTTCACCCACTTCAGCTTTCAACTGTCAGCTGGTTTCCAGAACATCAGATAGATTTGTGAGCAATCAACCAGAGTACCAAAATGCAATAACCTGCTCAATATTCAAGTCAGAGATTTGGCAAATCATGCGCACAAGGGATGGCATGTTCATGGACAAATAAGGCAAAGCCCCCCCTGTAAGAAACATTATGACTCCATGGATCAACTGAAAGGCTTTTAACATGTCAAAGTGAAAAGAGGCGAACAGCATTCACAACACTGTCAAGACAGTAGGTGTCCTCAAGGTGCTTTCAAGCGCCAAAAACGCAAAGTGGTGGCGGCAGCAAACAAAACTATGCATTTTTGAACACATTTCAAAGAACATTTACGTGAAAATCCATCAGGAAAACCTTGTTCCAAACCCAACTGTGGTGCCGATAAGAAACTGTGCCTTTAGAGAAAGAGCTGACTAACAGTGCACTTTAAAAGACGACTCACTTGTCTGGCATGCAATAAATATGTCACAATGCCTTTAGCACAAATAGGTCTTTTTATGAGGAGTTTTCTTTTTCCCTTTATGAGTACACACTGAAAGTGAATGTCTCCCCTGTCATTTGTAACAGCAGCCAAGGAAACTGAATACTACAAACGCAAGTGTAATAAGATGCATCATTCTGAAAATATTAAGCTATCAATAGACTGCGTATTGCAGCACTGCTACAGTGTGATGAGGGGTAACGCGGAAAAATAAAACATCATTGTACGTCAAGTCATTTTCAAAATACATGGCATACATCACACTTGATTTTTGTTTTTCAGCTTGACAAGTTTGGGTGAGACAACATTTATCAAAACTACAATACTATAATTTAGCATTTTACACACTGCACTAAATCCAATTAAATAAGACCAATTTGGCTCTCTTGTTAATGAAACGTGCATTTGGTCAGGATCATTCCAAGATGTCAAGGAACACAATTAATTACAAAAATAATAAACATCATACTGCAATGGTATATGCAGTTTTATTTATTCAGTGTGTTCTTCTAAATAGCTTTGATGAAACATTTTAAGTAGGAATTCTACTCAAATGTTATGTTTATGTACTTCAACCCATTCTGGACAAAGCACAATGTATCTGACATGCATACTGAAGTCAGCAAAATGCTTTCTTCACTCTACTGATGAACCTCAATTCCATTACTCTGCTTTTTTTTTTTTTACCTGTGTCAATGGGAACACAAAAAGGGTAAAGGTGGGTATTTGGCTGACACTATCCAGAGCGACTCACAATTATTAGTTACAGGGACAGTCTCGCTGGAGCAACTGAGGGTTAAGTGTCTTAATCAAGGACACAATGGTAGAACACGGGGGTTTGAACCTGTAACTTTGGGATCTTTGGGTTTATAGGCAAGTGTTTACGCACTAGGCCACTACCACCCCAAAAAGTGTCTCAGAAATAACAACCACCATGGACTAAGCTGAATTATCAGTATCTGACTGATAAAGACTACTATTTGATGAATATTTGATGTACTCTGGAGACTGTATTCAAGAACCACAGAATATTTCTTTTAAAAGGTGTCCTTCTCTACTGATAGCAGCCTTGGAAGTATTATTGGTGGGGTTTTTTTTCCTTTCCTTTTCAACGTCAGCAATATGATTCATGATCTGAAACTCCAGTCCAGGCTTTACTTTCTTGAAACGTCAGTGCCTCTTCACACGGAGCTGAATTTCATGGACGCAAAAGCAGACCTTGCTGTGTGTACTTAGTGAAAATAATGTTTAGCAAACACCAAGTGTTAAGCTCCACTTTAAGAAAATACATGAGAAAACTTTTAAAGATCAGGCTGAATTCATCAAACCTGTAATTCCACTTTAAACAGAACTACCATTTTCTAGGTTCAACTTAACTGGGGCAATGTTACGCTCTGACAGTAACGTAGAATAGAAAAATGCGCCAATGGACCTTTATGATTTGTTTCTTTTGGGCAAAGCAACTCAGAGAAACACAGCTTAAAAAACAGCTGCCTAGTAAGACATACTGCATATTATTGCAAAATATATATTGCAAAATTTGAAATAAGGAATAGATACAGAACGATAATTGTCTCTCAGTTTACCAATTTTTGTAAGCCTATTGGCCTAAAGTGAGCTAGTTTTGTGTCATGCTTTTTACGGAGCTCAGTAATTCTAGAGTAGGACATGTCACAAGTGTCTTTTTGCCACGCAGCACTGTCCATCTGTGTGACCTTATGCCAGCATGACTATATTGTGAATTATGAATCTATTATGTAAGTATTTTAGTTGACAGTCAAGCAGCATCTGGCAATATATTCCACTTGAAATGCAATTTATAACAAATGAAAACTGTCACCCAAAACATAAAATATTGTCTGAAAGATCACAGATGTTAACCTACTTAGGGACATAATTTCTTTCAGCAATACACAAGCGTTAAAAGTGAATGCATCCACCTGCTGCCTGACAAGTAATAGGTAAGATGCGCAAAAATATTGACACTTTTTAATACCAAGTTCAAGCCTCTAATGGTCATTTCTGCAAGGCATTTTGTATATGGTGAGTACGGTCCCCTCTTATCCTAGTGACACAGATTCCCCTCACAAAGCTTAAATCCTGCTCCGCTGAGCGGTGTGTAATCCCATCAGCCCCTCAGCTCCTCGTGCAGTGGCCAGCACAGCGCCGAGTCACATGACCTGAGGGTCAGAGCTGGGCAGAGTGGACCGACCCAACACTGTTTGGACGTATGAGGATGGGCTAAGTCAGGGAAGCATCCAGAGGCAGCATGCAAGGCCTGACATGGGGGACTGAGGCAGCGCGATATGCAAAGAGGGAGGGAGGGAGAGAGATGGAGGGAGAGAGGGAGAGGGGAGGGAGGGGGAGAGAGAGACAGAGAGAGGGGGAGGGAGGGAGAAATAGAGGGAGAGAGGGAGAGAGGGAGGGAGGGTTGAACAAGTGAGTAAGCGAGTGAGTAAGCTAAGAAGTGAAAGGCTGGGTCTGGGAGCCGTCAGTGCAATGTGAAGCTGCCTCCTCATCCTCGGGCCACTCCAACAGGCCTGTCTACCGAACATATGGCAACTGGCAGTTACCAAACAAGCAACCAGGCGGACAACCAACTGAGTCATCATCAAGTACTCCATATACCTCAATATCCACCTGCCTCTCCTTACCCATTACACAGGCATCATCCTGTGTCCTCACCCTAAATTAGCCATGAACATTATCTGTGAAAAAGCAGGTTCTAACGCAGGGATGCATTTGCACCATTTTCACATTTGGTACAAAGTAACAAAACCTAGCACTACAATGGGTTTGCAAGTTACATAAGCTCCATTCGCATGTACCCAAGGCTTCATGAGCCTTCAAAAAGAAATCATCTTTGAAATCGAAATAATTTTAAGAATAGTGATCATTACGCTCATATTTCATCCTTGTACTGTTCAGAGGAAATGGAAAAAGAACACATAATATGAAATTGGATGAGAGCAATGAATCAAAGCGTTATTATCATGGAGACAGGTGTGTTTAATTACCTGAGACTGCGTAATGTTGTTTGTGAGGAAAAACTTTAATACAGTTTGCCGTCTGCGCAGGCATTTAGATAAGGCTGCTATTCACTTGCCTTTTAATACAATTATTCTCTTCAGCATTTGTCCACTTGTGCTTTTTCTGTGATAAGACTGCTGACTCATTATTTGATTGCATAGCGTGGAAACGTGTTCCTGGAAATGTCTTTCAGCAATATGCGCATTTGAAAATGTCAGCACGGTTCTCTGACTTCAGTTTTGTCAGCTTTCAGAAACTCCAAAAGGATGTGCCGCTGTACAGGAGACTTGACATTTGAAGAAACATTTAATCCGCATGTCTCAGATGCCAGTACAGTACAGATTACCAATTCATCGCTTGTTTCATTAATTTTACATAGAATGGGAGAGCTGGCAAATCTGTCTCAATAAAAACATTATATTAAGAAAGATGAACACAAAAACTGGACGACCAATTCATGAATTCAGTTGGTGTACAAACAGATTTCACGTCTGTAGTCAACTCATGCAATACTGAATAACCCCTACTTACCATTTCATACTAGCTTAGAGGATCTACTGAGAGAACTGGTACAAGTGTGTTTTAACATTAGTAAAAATAATAATCCTGTTTTAACATTAGCAAAAATAAATCAGAAAACTTTACTGACCCTGGATGAAATAATTTAAGATAAGAGATAATATAAAATAAATCTTTACTAGTCCCACAAGTGGGAAATCTGCTCTGCCACGGCAGAAAGTGGACAGTACAAAGATAATAGCAGCAAAAATACCAACAATACAGTATAAAATGTACACTGTACAATATAGAAATACAAAATATGGACATCTGTATTGTAAAATACATACATATATGTATATGTAAACTATATGTACACTTAAGCAAGTACATACATATGTATGTATGTATGTATGTACACAATCAGTATGTGTTACAGAGTAGATAAATAAGTAAATATAAGAACACTGTAGATACACACACACACACACACACACAAAATGGAGTGAGAGGCATTGACAATAACAGTAGAAATGCACCAGAAAAAACGCACATTAAAATTTTGCCCAGTAGTAAGATGGTGATACACATAGTCTAACATGTTCGTGCTAATTTCTCTTCCTCTAACATCTACAGAGCTCAGGTCTAAACACGTTTAAAAGAAACCTGACCTTGAAACAAGTCAGTGGGAATTAAATCTAATTCTACCTTCCTCATTTAAATCTCATTCTACTTGTTCATCAGACTAACTTCTATGCTTAGCAACTGCATTTCAGACATACCAAAAAAAAAAAGGTTTACATTATACAGGTAATCTCTTAACCTAATCTGACCTCTTCGCAAATTAATTATTCACATTCTCTGATCAGGCTCAATGACTCAGTAGCACTTTCCTTTCAAAGTAGGTCAGGAGTGCCCAGATCTGGTCTGTGGTGTTTGACTCAAACACACTCACTAAACCTGGTAATTAACAGAAGAGTTGAATCAGGTGTGTTTGAGTGCTTAAATCGCCAAACTGTGATTTCCCCATTCACAGTAGTAGTACAGTGCATCCGGAAAGTATTCACAGCACATTACTTTTTCCACATTTTGTTATGTTTCAGCCTTATTCCAAAATGGATTAAATTGATTTTTTTTCTCAGAATTCTACACACAACACCCCATAATGACAACGTGAAAAAACCTGTGGTAAATTCAGTTGATTGGACATGATTTGGAAAGGCACACACCTGTCTATATGAAGTCCCACAGTTGACAGTTCATGTCAGAGCACAAACCAAGCATGAAGTCAAAGGAATTGTCTGTAGACCTCAGAGACA
>JBBPCY010052623.1:0-12907 GCA_037974405.1 Brachyalestes nurse
GACCAGATCAGTATTTGAGTAGTTTAACTGACTTGATGCTATACTCTGATTACAAAGTGTTCCCTTAATTTTTTTTTAGCAGTATTTTGATTGTTTATCAGAATCTGAAAGATCTTTTATTTTGAAAAAATAAACAACGTTTTTCTCGGTCACATGATACGATGAGTAAAAAACAGACACACTTTGTTTTTATTTGTATCTATACCGCTCCGCGAAAATATTGTTTTACATGAAACCGGTCCGTGGCGCAAAAAAGGTTGGGGGTCGCTAGGCTAACTCATAGGTACTCACTGCTGCTCACTACTTTTCTTGTGGTGGAATAGGACATGAAATTATTTTATTCACCAGCAGAACCAGCTGTCACCAGCTGTGAAGACTAAATTAAGGTTTTCGTACACTATATTTGAAAACTGAGCTGTTGTACTGTTTGAAAGAGACCACACAAGCTCTTTCAGCTTCCAGCCCACATGAAATGCCTGAGATAAACACTGATGCACAAGTGTCAGTTTAAAAAAGAATGATAGTGGAGCTTTTTAAAGCATGTACTCTCTTTCTGTTAGCAGGCAAGAGTTCACTTTGCAGACACCATTCATTTTGTCCCACTCACTTCACGACTGGTTTAGTTCATAATATTTATTCATTTGACTAGATCTATTTGCCGATAGCCAATATGGCTGACATCAGTGTGTGTTTTGTCTAGGGTAATGTCTCACTGTGGCTCAAAATGAAAAAAAAAGCTGAAGTGAGCCAGTACTTGCTTTGTGCTTAACATTGAGGGTGGATTCCAGTACAACCACATGGCATCCCAAAACTTTACAAATGACAATCTATGAACAGCAGGACATTCTTCTAGTATTATTACAACTAAAATAGTGTGTGCGTTTTTAACATACACTATATAGACAGTGTATTGGGATGCCTGACCATTACACCAACAGGGACTTTAATGGCATTGCATTCAAATATATAGACTTTAATATGGAATTGATCCCCCTTTGTAGCTGGAAGGCTTTCCACAAGATTTTGGAGCGTTTCTGTGGATATTTGTGCCCGTTCATTCTGTAGAGCAGAGGTCCCCAACCATAGTGCCGCCAAACGGAATTGGTATGTGAGTCATTTGGTACCAGGCTGCACAGAAAGACACAATAAAAATATTTTAGTGATTATCAGAGTGTGAAAGATCTTTCATTAAAAAAAATGCGGTGCAGGAAGCGGTACATCAAACATTTAGCCCACAAACTAGCAAAAATGAGTAAAAAACGTAAAGAGCGTTTATGAGGTCAGACACTGATGCTGGACGAGAAGGCCTGACTCGTAATCTTCGTTCCGGTTCATCCCAAAGGTGTTGGATCCCAAAGGTGTTGAGGTCAGGACTCTGTGTGGACCAGTCAAGTTTTTCCACACTGAACTCATCTAAACATGTCTTTGTGGAGCTGCTTTGAGCACTGGAGCACAGTCATGCTGGAATAGAAAAGGTTTTTTCCCAAACTGATTCCACAAAGTTGGAAGCATGGAGTTGCCCAAAATGTCTTGGCATGCTGAAGTATGAAGATCCTTTCACTGGAAGTAAGGGGTTTCCCAGTACTTTTATCCATATAGTGGACCTGAATAGTTTAATAGTTCACCATTTTATGGTCAAATTGTCCTGTCAGTAGCGTAGCGAGGGTGAAGAACATTTTATAGAATCTCCATGTGTTTACTTGAAGAACCCCTTTTTTGTACTACATATACTGTGATATTAATTTGTGGAATGCCACTGGCAGGTGCTTAGTTTGTGAGGCTGAAAAATGTGCTCACTTTAGCTTTTTCAGAGATGTGTCAAAGCTGTCAGGGTATTAAACATGTATACAAGGAAAAAAAGATCAAGGCTTGATAAGATCAAGATAGGCTGGGTATCAAATGACAGAGAATATTTTTTACTACTCAGAGTAAACGGAACATCTGAATATCTTATCTGTTTTGCTGAGTGAGCAGCCTGAGACTGAAAAACAGTATTTAACCTAAAGGGTGTCCACTGAATGACTGCTGTAAACGATCGTTCTAATCATTGTTCACTATTCATTTCACACCTTCATTCCATCTGTCAGAATGTGTAAAGCTGTCAGGGCTTGCAGAGAAGATAATAGGTTGTGTGTTTATGAGTGGATTAGCTGACGTTAGTATATTCATTCAGCTAGTTTGTACTACAGGGCGCAGAGGCCTCCTTAGCAACAAGAGTATACACAAGATCATTTTTCTCAGGTATTTTAAGCTTTGTTTTATGTTGGAGCGCTGGCTTGAAATGCATATTTCACTTCTTTGGTAGTGAACTCCAGATCTTTACATACAAATACCAAGATAGTTCACTTGAAGCACTGGAAAAAAAAGAAGAGACCACTGCAAAAATGTTCCGTTTCTCAGGTTTTATCTTTTAGAGCTGCTTAGAGCCTTAGTTTTTTGGAACTGCTGACAATATTTCTCCTCATTTCCAAATAAAAATACTGTTCTGTAAAGCATAATTTTAAAGCAAATAATAAAAAAACATCAAAATAAGAGAAATGATACAGAGTTTACAGAACTTTATCATTAAAAATAAAGCAAATATCTCGTTCCGTCTTTAACAAAATGGCAATAATTACCTTTGATGTACTTCCAGTAGTGTTTTGCCATCCAGCTGGTCTCATTGCAAGAGGAGAGTGTTTATTACAGCAGTGTTTTTATACTTTTCCTCATTAAATAAGATGTGATTCAGGTGATCACTAATCAGTCCCTCATAAAGCAGAATGAGGTGATTGTGCAGGAATTTAACAGACACTGGCATGGAATGGTTGTCATACATAGAAATGCTGATTTAAAAATAAATTGCAGTGGTCTCTTATTTTTTTCCAGAGCTGTATTAGAACCACTTTAAAGAAACAAATTTGTAAATAAGATGTGTGAGTGGGAAGAACCTTCAAAGACACTCCACATTACATAGAATGCTCTGCTCCAAGAACCATTAAGGACTGTGCAGAGGTAACCACAAAAACATTCAGCCTCATAAAAGGTAAAAATACAACTTTTTAAGTTTTGATAGTGCCACAACTCAAACGGGAACAATATCTCATCACTCCATCCTCTCGTTGACCTGTGAATGCTGAAGCAAACCGTTTGAAAACCTTGGAATGTTGGTAGACTCTCCAAAGGCAGTGTTTAAACTGAATGAATTGCAAAGCTGGCCTAGTTCTTCAGGGAAATTGCGTAAGAGTGTGATGCATGCACCAGCTTGCTGCTTAGCAATGGTAGCGATGTGGACGCTCTGTTTTGGCCGAGCCCAGATCTGTAAGCACAGAGATGTCAGAAGTGTGACTTCACGCCTGATGTCAGCACAGATTTGGGTTTTGCTGACGTAGCATCACCCCACCGCTTGGTGAGGCCGATCCGAAACATATGTTATTTAAGTTTGACTTTTGTGCTTTTGCAAAAGTATGTTGAAAAAAGAACATAGTGTATAAAAATAGAGTGAGCGTGTCACAAAAAAGACAAAATAACAATCTTTGAGTTGGGTAAATATCCTCCTAGTTCTTTCAAATATGTACAGTACATTCATTTTTAAAACACAATGGAGTTTTCCGATCTGAATACTATCTATCATTTATATAGTTTATATTGCATCTTTTGGTACAAAATAGGGTCTTCTAGGCCTGAAGGCCTAACGTCAGATTAAGTGAAGTAATGATTGGTCATACATGAAAACACCACAGAATTTAATGCTGTTCACACTCTATGTTTTCTCTGCATTTAACCTTTAACCACAGTACTCTGCTCCAGGGTACCTCAGTGGTGCCACTGGCAGTCCTGGGATTAGAATCCATGACCATCTGATCGCAGGGGCAACATCAGTCAATTGCATATATATTTACAATGGGGGTGGCCAATATTGAAAGAAAAACACCACTCTATACCTTCCTGAAGTCTTTAAAGTCTCGTTTGAAAACCACCCATATTTGCAGTCAGTGACCTTTGTTAAAAGTGATCACTTGTTAGAAGTGTTAAACAAGGATGGCTCAATACCAGGGCGCTTTACTGAAAAGGTCACTGTAAAACTGTACATTAAGGTCTATTACAAGCATTAGGCGAAATATGGCATAACTTTTACAAGCTTGAAATGTCTGTGTTGAATGTAGAACAGTCAACAAATCATTAATCTTAGCATGTTAACATATACAGTAATATACTATTCATGTAGGATGTAGGGTGCTGAGTTTTGACATTTATGTATATTGAAGGCAAACCATTACTTATTTTATTATCAAACTATTTCGTGGTTAGGGTTAGGGATAGATCCATGGTTAAGGTGGTGTTAATAGATTTTCCACTGTATACAAATAAAGACAGACATACAGTCTGTGGATCACTGATATGCAATCTGTGGACCATTGTCATAAAATGTTACTATCTAGTATTTTGAAAAAGATACGTAAGTGACCTTAACCCTAATATCTCAAGTTACTGTACCACTGAAGCTATGTTAGCTTAGTTTATACTAGAAGGCCGTGAAAAACAAGCCTTTCCATTGTGATAAAAAAGCAGACCATTGACTACTTTACCCAGAAGTAAGATCTCAGGGGGTATCTCAGTTATGCATTTCTTTTGGGTAGACCACCTGCAGACCACATGCCTTATGCATTGTTTAGGAAAACAATAAAAGCTCATGCCTAATATTGTCTCCTCATGCTATCAAAACAGCTCTGACCCTTCAAGGCATGGATTCCATACATCTTGTGGTATCTGGCAACTTGCAAGTCATTAGTATCAGGTCTTTTAAGTCCTGTAAGTTGAGAGGTGGGCTTCCATAGATCGGACTAGTTTGACCAGCATATCCCATAGATACTTGAACCGATTGAGTTCTGGGGAATTTGGAGGCCTAATCAGCTCTTTGTCATGATCCTTAAACCATTCCAGTTTTTGCAGTGTGGCAGGGTGCATGAAAAAGGCAATTGCAATTAGGGAACACTTTTTCCATTAAGGGGGGGACTTGACCTGTACGTTTAGGTAGGTGGTGCATGTCAAAGTAACATCACAGTGAATGCCAGCACCCAAGGTTTCACACCCAAACATTTCCCAGAGCATCACAGTGCCTCTGCCAGCTTGCCTTCTTATCGTTGAGCACCTTGGTACCAGCTAAGTGATACACATGCACCAGACTGTCCACATACTGTCAGAAAGTGGCCTGGTCTGGTTTTCTTTTACATCACTCATGCGCCACCTTTCAATCACGGACAGCATTAAACATTTTCACCAGTGTGTGCTACTCCTCTATTTGTGATTGGACCAGACATGCTAGAATTCACTCCCCACATGCATTAATGGGCCTTTCACACTGACCAGTGCATACCAGGAACATCCCAAAAGACCCGCTCAGTCATGTCAGACCTAGTCATGTCAGATCCTTATGCTTGTCCATTACTCCTACTTCCAAGTGTAAAGCGTCCATTTGTCAAACATGAACACACCACAGCACAAAATTCTTTTTCTGCATTTAACCCATTCATCCAAGTGAAGCAGCAGGCAGGCAGGAGCACAGTGCTCGGGGGCGGTATCGTCCTTAAGGGTACCTCAGAGTCACTAGCAGTCCCTCATCAACTTCAAAAACTGACTCTTTACTCACTGCTTAATATATTCCACTCCTTGACTGGTCCATAATTAGATAATCACTGTTGTTAGATAATTCACTTCACCTGTCAGTGATTTAATGATATGGCTGATCAGTGCAGAAACTTTATATAATCTGCAGCTAACTAAACTCATTAACATGGTTTCAAAACTTCAAGTTGGATGTTGTCACATCAGGGCTTTGTGTGGGCAGTTAAATTGTGTAACATTAACAGGTAAGAAATAGTCATTCATGCCCTTATAACTTCAACTGCAGCTTCATGTTGCAACACTCTGGAGCAGCTTATGGTTAAGTGCCTTGCTCAAGGGTAGAACAACAGCAGTAAGTAGAAAGACAATTCTTCAGGAGCCCTGCTGCCCGCCCATGCATCATGCCGGAAACCTTCTAAACCCTAACCTAATGAGCCATCAGTGTCATGATGCGTGTGTCCACAAAATGACAAAAGGATTTCTCGATTTTATAAATAATGATTGTCTTGTGATTTAAATGCAAGTTTGTAGCCCAAGTAGGAGGTAGCCATTAAAAGAGGGAAAGTTCCTCCAAGGGTGTTATATTCGGACATTTATTAAATCTGTACAAGGTCAACGCTGACCTTCTATTTGTTGAGCTTTTAAGCACTGCCATAAATACACTGGTCTGTTTTCTTCTTTACTTAAGTAACAGCTTTTCACTAGAAAAACTTTTTTACATTTTAAAAGGTGTCTTTGGAGAGACAGCATGGAAAAAAAAAACGTTTTGTTTAGTTTGAACCAGTTTGAACACATTAATGTTAAAAACTTATAATTTTGTCCAAGGACCACAAGTCCAAACTAAGACCCGTTTAGGAACTTTAGTTTTTAAGAGTGTGTAGACATGAAATTTCTTCTACGTTGGTTTCCTGCATATTTAATTTCTTTTAAATGAACTTCCTCTGTCATTGCCGAACTAGAATGGAAGAGTTTTGCTACACTGAGGTGGAAACTAATGAGGCAAGCAGTGCACTGTGGTTACTGAAGTGGTTAGAGCCTTGCCACCTCTGAATGGCATAATGGAACCGTGTTGTTTTGCTTGAATCAGATGTGTTATTGTAGTCAGAGCGTGGTAAGAAATACAGTAACTTTTAAGAATCTGTGAAGAACTGACCATGCCCCCACCCCAAACACCCCGTATTTTCCAGTGACCTCAAAGCTGAGCTCCTTTCAGGTCCTCAAATAGATTCTTTTTTTTTCTCTGTCTCTTCTTAAACCAAAGCATTCCTTTGTTCCACACAAGGCTGACTACATGATCTAAAGTTAGCAGGAAGACCTATTTACAGTTCAAATGTACAGGCCATTTATTTATTTGTTGGACAGCTATCTGTGAAAGAACCGAAGCCATTCTTCAGATCCCATGTGGTTTAGATAGAAAATGTCTCAATTAGAAAGCATAACCAAAGCAGTAGAGTAGGTTTATAATCAAAAAGGCCTACTGATTTTACAAAACATTAATTATGTAATATTATTTCTTTGGGGGGAGTGTAGGATCAAGGGGAATATTGTTTATACAAGACGTTTTATTTGATTTTCAATCTGTTGATTAACCTGTGCATAAGAAAGGAGCTGTTTTAAAATAGCTTTAATAGACTACTTTCATCGTTTATGTCACAGGCACCAATGATATGCGTGTGAATTTGCCTTCGATCAAAAAGCCATGTGTTCGAATCCCAAGACTGCTAAGGGCACCACTGAGGTACCCTTAAGCAAGGTACTGTCCCCACACACTGCTCCCCGGGCGCTGTGTTCCTGGCTGCCCACTGCTTCACTTGGTAAATGGGTTAAATATAGAGAAGAATTTCTTGCTGTTCACACTGTGTGCTGTGGTGTGTTCACGGATGACAAATGGACGCTTTACAATTCTATGTCTTCTGCAAACAATTCAGAAAAGTAAAGGGGAAACCTTAAGAAATATTTGTCCAATTGCTGTGAAAATTTACAGAGGACATTACTATAGAAACGCAAGAACCACATTTGGGTGGCTGGTGGCCTAGTGGTTAGGGACTTGCTTCTGTGATCAGAAGGTTGATGGTAGCTCAGTACTTACCTCTGGACCAAGGGGTCATGGGTTCGAATCCTACCTTCAGCATACCACCAGTGGGTCCCTGAGTAAAGCCCTTAACCCCAAGTTCCTAACTACAGGGAGACTGTCCCCTGTAGTTAGGAAATGGAAGTTTGGATAAAAGCATCTGATAAATGCCGTAAATGTTGTGAGTTTGATTGCCTTTGGCACCACCCAGGTACCCTTGAGCAAGGGACCATCCCCACACACTGCTCCTGGCTGCCAGCTGCTTCACTTGATGAATGGGTTAAATGCTGACAACAATTTAATGCGGTTCACACTGTGTGACAGTGTTTCAACTGTTTGATTACCTAAAAGCTGTATGTTACATTTTACTCCACATTAAATCACACCCCATGCCACCCTGTTCTAAGCTTGTTTTTAATAATGAACAAGTTTTAAATAGTTCAGTTTTGTTTAGATGAGAGGTCATTATTACATTCATTCTGTCCCTTTGACCTCTATTGCTTCCCACACAAAAACGATGAGATGAATAGGCCTTACAGTTGGAGCAACTGTAGGTTTGGTCAAAAACAAGTTGAAGCCAGTCTTTTCTTGCTTCAAGGTTTCTGACCTGTTGTGGTGTGTGCTTTTTATGGTGTATTGTACATAGTTCAAGTTCACCCTATCATTTCTTGTCATGTAATTTTCCTTGATGGATTTTTTTTTTCCACTCGGCACTCAGGAGAAGTGTACTGCTTTAGACTCCAGCAAGGGCTGTGGTATGTCAGGGAAGGGGGCCTGCAAAAGAAAGTGCTCTGTTCGAACTGCACTCATACTTCCCTCTCAAAATTCACACACCTGTTCAAATATCCAACTCAACCGCGGTGCTCTTAAGGGGAATTGTTCCTTGCCATACACTTCCCGTGTCATGAGCACTGTTTCAAAATACACTATTGGGAACCTATTTTAGACTCAACAAAAACAGAATTGTAATTACGCGTTTGAAGCCCGACCATCTGGCCCGGTCGTGAAAGACTGCATTTTCAGCATTTAAAAAACTGAGCCAAAGAAATGACTTGTGTGCAAAACTGACAAATTTCTATACACCCTGATTCACAACTGCAAACCTGTACTAGATAGACGACATTTTCAGCTATTAGACAGAAAGTAGACTAAAATAGTTCCAAGAACCAATGTGATCATCATTAGTTCAGTTCAAAAAATACCAGGCCTATCAAATCTGTCACATTGTTTCACAAAGGAACCCGAAAGAGGAAGGGCAGACAACTTCTGCTGTTTTAGGCCAGAACATAATGTGGCCTTTTATTTTTAGACATGAACACCACACAGTTTTTTCCAACAGGCTTGAGTAAGAGACATAATGTGCTGATGATCAACATTTTTTTTTCTATTTTTTCTATAGCTTCTTTCCTCTATTTTTTTTCTATATCCACAAAACTGAAGTGCCCTTTAGAATGACTGCCCCTGAGCACATAATGTCCTCACATTGAAAATATGAGAGAAATTCAGCTTTCAGCCTTTGAGGTAAATTATAGTAAAAGAAAAAAAATCTTGTAACATAGGCATTCCTGCATTTAGTACCTAAGATTGAAGACTTGGTTCATATTCCTGCCATATTCCTGGCTTATATATATATATATATATATATATATATATATATTTTTATTTTTTTTTTTTATCTCAGGAGAGTGAACATGTGTCATCTAAAACATGAAGTTAGCCACTGAATTGATTCAAACTGCCCCTAATCCAGTGCCACTGAACAGTGCAATGTTGGAGGACAACACTAACTGCCAATTTTATTACATCACTTCAGAGATGCCCACATTGGCTCGCACCAAAAATGAAATAGATCCTCTCTTATGATCTCTTGGCCTTTCACGGCTGCAGAACTCCCTGCTCTACGCAAAAAATAACAGAAGTGAGGCTGGTATTATTGTACTCCCACAAAGCAGGCACTTGCATGTTCAATTGTTTGTAGGCTGAGCCCAGAGACTTTTCTCAGAGAGTGTGAGGGTGAGGGAACATTAAATCACTTCTGCTCCAAACAGCCATATTTTAGTTTTTGTGTATTCCCAAGTGAGAAAAGTAGAAAGAAAAAAGTGGTCTCACACTACAGTACTGATTTCAATAACAATAACTAGGGGATGTTTTGTATGTTGAATTGGAGAACTACTTTCTCAGAGGAGTTTTTTTTGTAACATGAAGCTGTTACACCTACAGTACGCCAGAAGTTTTTTTTAGTTTATACTACGCTGAACTCCTTGTAGTTTAATTTCACAGTAACAAGCATTAGATGGCTCATAATATCAATTATGTTTTCCTCCATTGCTCCTACACATCTACAGTAAGGTGACATCCTTGTAGTTTCATTAGAACTGGAAGTAGTTGACCAAATAGCCTGAATCCACCTTTCACTGTTGTCAAGTCTGCATCAAACTAGGGCTGGGCAATTTGGCCTAAAATCAAAATCTCGATTAATTGAACATTTTAACTCGATTACGATTAAAAAACGATTATTTTATTTATTTTTTTATTTTTTTGCCCTCATAGTTCACTGACAAATTTTGAACAGTAAATACGCTCACTCGCTTGTCAGTGTCTTTTTGTTTTTTTGAGCCATGCACTGTTCATATTCAGTGATGTGATTGTGCTCCAAGTGTTGAAACAAATTAGTGGTGTTACCTTTGGGCATCGCAACTGTTTTTATTTGATGTCATCCTTACTGAAGCCAAAATGTGTCCAAATGAAGGAGACTGCGTTTTTCTTTGGTACAAGCTGCTCTTGTTGCTCAGTTGTCACAGTGTTTAAGCTTTCCATGCTCGACATGTCGGCGGAATAACATAACGGAGCGGGGTCACATGACTCCACGTGTGGTAGTGTTTTTAAAGGGAAAGTAATTGAAATAATTGACCTGAAAAAATTTGATCGATTATAGGTTCTGAATGTTGATTTCGATTAATTGCCCAGCCCTAAGACTGTCCACAGACATAGAATATTCAAAACAATTGTTTAGCCTTACCAGGGTTTGTCATTCGACACATTTTGAGAAAGCTGTATTGTGCTGTGTGCCATGGTAACAAATGCTGAACCGGCATCATATGATCAAAGCTACCACTTGATCAGTTTGTCTGGGCCACAGTTTGGAATTGAAACAATCATTTTATGCTCTTGTCTTTAGTTGTGTCGGTCTTTCACAAACTAAGGCTGCACCACATTGCCAAGACTAAACACACTTGCAGAAGCAACACACTCTTGCAGAGGCAACACACAGAAAAAGCTGTTGCAGGAATTTTAGATCCAGTCCTGTATATATTTAATACCAAGCCACTATAGGGATAACACAGTGAAATATTTCCAGAAATTTCTTAAGCCCACATGTATACAATAAAATGCTTGTATTTTTGTCACGAAGGTCTTATTGTGTTTTCATCAGAAAACCACGTCTACCTGTATTAATTTACATGGTGCTTTCCCCACTCACAGCATGGCAGACGCGCTGACGGTTCGTATGAACTGGGCACAATGAATGCGGCATCTACCCTATATGTCTATGTGTTTGGGAGCCAAAGGAGCTGAATCCTCTTAGTGATCTGATCCAAATGATCCGACTCATTAAAAAGAGCCTACATTCCCATAACTAATCATGTAGGAACTGCAGACTCGGGCTGAGCGTATCTGCACTTTTCTTGAACTTTTATTTTAATTTCTCTTGGTTTTGAGAAACGATCGCAACTGTAATGAAAAAACTAGATGCAAAATAAAAGATCTAGTCGCACTGACGACCATTTTAGTTGCCATCTGGAGCCCTGGTAATTATTTTTTGTTACAAGCATATCATATTAAAAATATACTGTGGTATAAGAACACTGAACTATATTTGGATTTTTGGCCATTCCTCAATTTTGTAAATTGGGTAATTTCTCCTCTTGATCTCAACCCAATTTTTTTAGGTTAGGGGACTGGAATGGCCATGGCAAAAGCTTGGTTTTGAGTACATCTACCCATTTCCGAGTAGACTCTGATGTGTACTTTGGATTATTGTTTTGTTGGAAGACCAAACTATGACCAAGTACTTCTTGAAATCCATAATGTCCTCTATGTTGACAATACTGTCAGGTCCTTTATTAGAGGAGAAGCAGCCCCACACAGTATTATGAATTTCAAGAAGTACTCGTCGTAGAAGTACTTGGTCATATTTAATAGAGCTTTTCTCTGTTGTCATCTTTATTCCTATGACAAACTTTCCTTAAGTGATTGGAGTTCAGCTTTTGTTTCATCTGACCACAGCACCCTGTCCCAATTAAAGCTCCAGTGGCACCTGGCAGACTCCAAGCTTCTTTTACTTCTGGCAGAAAGATAGAAAAGGATTTAATCAAATTGTTTGTTGACTTGACTTTGACATCTTAAATTATATTTAGAGACATGTTTACACCAAATATTGACACTGATATTTAAAGCAAGCAGCTGTTTTCTTGTAGTAATTTCCTGATTTGTGCAAGTCAACAAACTTTTATCTTAGTGCAATGAAATGTTCTTGAAGTCTTCCTATGGTGGTGGATGAGAAGAACTTTGGGTTCTGTGTCACTGTGTCAAATGTCCAAAACACTTAGGCCAACTTAAAATTAGAAATAATACTTCATTAACATTTAAAAGAAAATGTAATACTTTACAAGAAAACTATACTTAAGAAAACCATTTTCCACTGAATAGATCGTATTAGGAACTGGGGTAATTTCTGTGGTTCAATCTAAAGTAGGTAATGTCACGTGCCTGCCGCCTCTGCCACGCTTCCAGCGTGCCACGTCACCAGAGTACTGACCTGCGCAAGTCTCGTTGCGTCTGAGTATCACATGCAGGTTTGTTTTTGTTTTTAGCCTGGTGCTTGGCAACCCAGCTGACTAGCTTCCTAGCTCGCTCCTGATCCGGTTGCTAGGCAGCAGTTAAGTGGCTCACCTGTCTCTCGTCCGTGTCTGTGTTAAGCCTTGCTTCAGTTTCATTAGTCCTGTGTTTTGATTGGTTGTTCGTGTCGAGCCCCCCGTGTCTCTCGAGTTTAAGGCCAGCTGATCCAGCAAGCTAGCGTGCTGTCACTCTCATCCTATCCCGGGCGGTTCTACGGGGGGCAAGAGGGGGCAACGCCCCCTCAAACAAACGTCCAGCCCCCTTAAATCAAACTTTTAGAAGTTGAGAAAGAAAATAATAGATTACCCACAACCTGAATATGGACAAGATTTA
>JBBPCY010052663.1:0-12904 GCA_037974405.1 Brachyalestes nurse
ATCGTCCTGTTGTCCTCTACAGTGGACATGCTGGGAAATTAAAACAAAAAATATATTCAAAGAAATTTAAATTGTAATTTTTAGGCCCAAATAGATAGAAAATCACAAATGAAAAGAAATTGTAAGACATTTTTTTTTCTTCGGGTCTCAGGAGGATATAGACACTAAAACTCATCAGTGAGCAGGATTTATATACTATCTGCAAATATTTTCAGTCAGTCGATATATCGGTTCAGCCCTTGTACGTTTGACTTCAGCACAAAACAACCTGCCATCCATCAGGAAGCACTAATGGAGCGTTTAAAAACTGAGTCTACACTGATTGGACACAGTTATTAGGACACAGTAGGAGCTGTAAAGTTGAGTGAGAGAGATGTGCTCCTTTTACTTGCTTCTTCTTCCCCTGACAGTTCTTGAGAGAATACCGACTCGTTGCTGATTCTGTTATCACAGTGCAGGGCTTGATAATGCAGGCCCTAATGCACTCTTCTTCCCGCTAATGTGTTTTTGATAAAGGGAGCTTGTCAGTGAAGACTTTGCTGCTGGAACATAAAGACATTCGTTACAGGTTTGGTTTTGATTAGGTGGTAATAAATAACAGGGTGGTGAGTAGTTCATCTAGCAAACATACATTCCATTCTTATTGTCTCTCTCTTTCTGTCCCTCTCTCTCTCTCTCTCTCTCTCATTCTTATTCCTCCCTCACTTTCCCCTCTGTGTGTTTGTTGCGTAATAGCTTACAGCAAGGACCACGTGGACATCGCCACGCAGGGCTGGTTCATCGGCCTCATGTGCGCCATCGCGCTCCTCGTCCTCATCCTGCTCATCGTCTGCTTCATAAAGAGAAGCCGAGGAGGGAAGTACCCAGGTAACGCTCTCAACAACCACCACACAGCTTTCAGGACCGTTATCAATGATTACTCAAGATTCAAGGTTGTTTATTTGTCACATGCATAGTTACGCATAGTAACTACAACACGCAGTGAAATGTATCCTGATCCGCTTCTTTTTTATAATTAAGAGTTTCTCTTGACTAGAGAGAAACTTGACCTGCCCGCAAAAAAAGAGGTGTGCAAAGAAGATTTTTTTTCAAATTATAAATAAGAGTAAAACAACATAAAGGAGGAACACAAGTTAAAGCTAAAATATAGAAGCTAAGTTAGAGTGTTCTAAGTTATAAGTGTAGCAACAATCTGGCAGATGTACTGTCTGCTAGTGGGATGTTAAAGCACATTGTGCCATATTAGCACAGCAATGTAAACAGTAAGGTCCAGTATATCAGTAATAATAAATATGTAATAATAAATTATGTACAGTTATGAAATATGACAGATATGAAATATGACACTGAATATGCTACGACACCCTGAGGTCCCTTAAGGTAATGCTGTGGGTGGAGGGGGGGTCATGTTCTGGTTTAAGACTCAAAGTGCCGGAGGATAGAAGCTCCTCTTGGGCCTCTCTGTCTTGGTGCGGAACTTTCTGCCCGACTGCAGTTGAAACAGTCTGTTTCTGGGCTGGGATGAGTCCTTTAATGTCGGAACTGCTCTGGACCAACGTCTCCTGGTGAAAATGCCCACGGATCACTCTCTTAAGAGCTTTACGGTCCTGAACACAGATATTCCCACACTATTCCCATGGACTTAACACAGCACACATTAACCGAACCTGTGATATCACTTCTACTCTACAGATTTCTTTCGTTTTTCAGATTGCTCTTTACCAAAGCAGAACCTTTATAGATTGTTATTTGCAGTCTGTGTCACAACCTATCGTTTAAAAAGAAGATACATGAATAGGAACACCAGATGTGTTCGATCAGTCTTCTAATTGAACAAAACACTATAAAACGATTGATCCGCGTGAGCTTGCGTGCTTGCTTGAAGAAAATAACAGTGCATTCAACAATAAAGGAAGCCTTGAGGATCAATCAATTGAGGATAATCAATAGAAATAATGGTAACAAATATAAAGCTGTGATTTTAAATCCTGATACATTTTACTACTGCAACAACTGAAAAAAGATTGATTTTTTTCATGATGCCGAAGAAAAACGTGCTTGGTTTTCTGAAGACCATTTCAATGGAAGGTTCTTGAAAGAGCTATTTTTGTAAAAGAGAACTTTTCATAATATTAAGGTCCTCTGAAGGAAAATGACCATATGTGAACTGGAAAAAGTCCTTCACTCCTCACATCTAATTTACAAAAATGGCCCTTCGGGGAACTGGTTCTTATGTGGCATCACACAAAGAACTGATCTTGGCACCTGTTTTTTGGAGTGTGTGGCCAGCATGGACATGCACACCAAGTAAAGTGAAATGGCCTAAAGGGAACTTTGCCAGAGTCTCTGAACGGATCAGTGGTTTTTGGTTTGATTGGGTTAATCACATCTTATTGGCTACCAGCTGCTATGGTCAGGATTACCCAATCAGAATTAAAGACTGTTATTGTGAATCTAATTTCATTTGAAGTTTGCCAGCTACAAACCCAGCAGTACTGGAAGGTCGACCACATAAATAAACAAAAAAAAAAAGGAAAAGTTATTTTGTTTCTTATTCCCAGTACATTATTGACATGGCCTGTTTGTAGAGCAAGCCATGAATAATTGATGAATGATGAATTCGAAATACCGCCACTGCAGTCATCTCCACTGTAACCACAAAGCATTCCCCAGCTGGCTCTGACCCAGAAAACAAGTTTATTGTGTTTATTAATTTGGTGTTACAGACTGCGCAGTGATTAGTCTATATTTTGAATGTAGATTCGTTGAAGTGTTGTTCTGAATCTTTTTACATCCTTTTTCCTTAGTGAGAGATAAAAAAGACCTCCCTTTGGACCCTGTGGACCAGAAAGATCAAGATGGATCATTCGATTACCAGTAAGTACATCTTGACTTTAATAATGACATTACCGGCCTGAAACCATGGACAGTTGGATTTCCCTCCATTTTTGAAAGAAAACAGCTAGAGTGCAACATGCAAATATACAGAATTTATACAGAAGTATTTCAACCTGGATTGCTTTTTTGAATTAGGTACAATACGAGGCAGCCAATCAGAACATAGGTCATTTACATATACCAGTTACTGTTACCATAGTTACGAAAAAACAGCCTGAGTGCTAAAGAGAGGTTGGGAAAAGTGATCATGTAAAAATGAAGAAATTATGACTATTATTATTTTACATAATGCCACATAATAGTCTAATAACAAAATGCAAAAAAACTTTATTTAAAAAAGTATTTTCCTGTTTGCCTTATGATATCTGTGTCTGTGTTTGGTGTGATATTTGTTAGTGAGTCGTCTTTCTTTTGCCTGTTTCAGGTTAGCCCCGACATAATAGAGAGATGGGCACGATTTTCTCCCAGCTTTTCTCGTTCTTAACGATAACTAATATCTTCAATAACCTCATTTAAAAAACCCAAAACAATAAAAATAAAACGCTTGAGCTTAAACTAACCTATTGCATTGCAGAGAGAGCGATGCCCTTAGACTCTATGGCTCGCAGGAGTTAGATAGGCATCACCAAGGGCAACAGTCACTCAGGTAACGGCCGTTGCCATGGCGTCGCTCTCCAGCTCATCTCTGCTGTGGTCAGAGAAGCAATGGCCTCTCTGCGACCGGCTCCAGACGATGGTCAGCAAAACTCTGGCCCACGTCCGCTGGTCCACCTTCAGACAGCCAGACGCTAGATGACTGAGGGATGGGCTACATTTGGCTTGCACCTATTCCACTCTGCCTGGGCACACAGTCCAAAACCTAGTTTGGCACTAATCAAGGCACTGTAGTGTGGTGCTAATGCTACATTTGCCCTCATTCATTATAAGCAGCAGCTATAATAGCCTGTCACTGTCAGTATGTGCTGGCATGGTTACTAACTAATAGCTGTTTAACCCTATAGGAGACCCACCTTAACTTTGAAAGTCAGGGTTATTACTGATGATAAAGAAGCACTTTGTAATTCTGGATCTGATTATCTGCTGCTATAACGTGGCGAGGGCAGCAGTTAGCTTAGTTGAGTTTCTGTTGTCAGTTCAGAGCTACTGCAGTATCAACAGGTAGAAAGTCAGATCACCAGTAAATGATCTCGGCCACATGGCTTGTGCTTCAGTCGTTGGATAGAGTGACCAAAAATGAGTGTTACTTGTGGTTATTTCTTTTTATATTCTTTTTATATTTCCATTTATAGACAAAATGCTAGCCAGCTGTTTCACTTCCATCTACTTTGAACTGACCTGGAAGTCCAACAAATATGTGATTACTTCAAATAGATTATTCTGTCTTTCATTAAAAAAGAAAATCTGAATTTCTTTAATTACCTACTAAACTTTATATGATTCAGGTAAACATTTATGTAAGCTTAACTCATCTAATTAAGTCTCAGACCTGGCTCTAGGTGCTCTTGGCTCTAGGCACTGTCCACTATAAACTCAGGTATGAGGACTAACTGTAAAGTTCTCTTTCTCCAGATAACTCCAGATAAATCCATCTTTGACTAGTTTCTGCTTCGGAGGGAAATGAGTGAAAACTAAAGTTGCGTCCCATTCCTAGACTGTACATCTTTGTATGAAGTCTTAAAAAGTATTGAAAAGTCTAAAATGTAAAAATCTGAACACAAGGCCTTAAAAGGTTTGATACTTTTTCTTAAATAGGTTTAGGTTTAAATGTCTATGTGAATTTCCGTCTGTTTTTGCAGACAGTGTGTGTTGGTTCTGTGTTGGAGGTCTTTCTTTCAGCGGTCCAGATGTAGCACACTGTAATAAAACTACAAACGACACCAGGGTGGAACTGATAGCCGATATAAACTTTACAACCTGCTCAGAATGTATCGGCACACACTCAGCTGGAAGGTTTGAGGCGTTCCATGTGATTTTCTAAGGGACTTTTATTTGATTTTACATTAGTCCGTTTTAGTCCTGGCTCGAGAATGAAGTTTTTAATGGTTGGCTAAAACCACTTAAAGCAATGAATATGAAGCCACATTGTGCTAGAAGACGCTAAAGTTGTTCACGTTGTGTATAAAGTCCCTGGAGTCGCGTTGCAAAATCAGAAAATCAATAGAAGTTTCCTGAAAACGCAGCCCCTCACCTCAATGATAAATGTAAATAAACGGATTTATTTTGAAAGTAATTTGTACCAGTGTGGATGTGAAATTGGTCTGGTTTTGTGGCCTTAAAAGGTCTTTAATTTTACTTGTTGACATCTGCAGAAACCCTGGTGCTACATTACTGAATGTTTTACTAATGGCTGTGTACTGTTTCTCATACACTTCTTTATTGTGGTATTAATGCAGTTTAGGTCACAGCCCTAAATTTGGACTTATTTACTGGAACGTTGTCGGTTCGTTGAAAATTAAGCGTATTTTTCTAAGACACTGTCACCTCTTGACAAAAAATGAAAGCAGCTGTGTGGATAGTGGAAGTGATTTAGCTGGCTGAGGTTCTACCGGATGTATGTCAATAGGACTGTATGAATATCAGCTAAAACTTTGTAACTGAAACAGGTCTAAATACATTCTTCTCGCAGACAGAAAAAAACATTAGTTTTTTACATTTACCAAGGTGTTGTCATTATAAACAAAAGTCCAAAAAATAGTATTAGACTTAAAGCAGCTTGAATACTTGTAATAAGAGTGAATGGCATGAACAGTACAGATGCCACTGAACTGACTGAAGCATTAACGTGTGCTTTTTCGCTGTAATTCTGAGTGAAAAACACTAACAGGTGCACTAACGAAACTAAATGTTTCTCTGAATGTTCTGCAGCACACAGCTGTGTATTAACATCTTTAATGGTTGTTTCTCATTCAGTGGCACATTTTCACTTAACGTTAATGTGAACTCACTGACGGAGGACACATATCAGCTGCAGTTGACCAGCTCCCTAATGCCAAGTCCTTTTTTAGTGGAAATCCATGTTAAGCGTAGTTTTCTACAAGCGCTCAATAGCTCTGCTACTAACTCTTTTGTCCGTCTCAGCTGTTAAAAGTCTCCCTTCTATCATCCCTCCCTGTATCCCCTCCCCTTCCTCTCTCCTCCTCCATCACTGAAAATGGCGACTTGGTTGTTAAGGAATGAAAACAGGTATTTGGTTTTGACACAGCATCTGACAGCCTGAGCATGTTACAGACCTCTGAGGATGTGTCGTCATTTTGTAATTCACCCGATAACAGCCAGACGAATCCTGGATCTTATCATTTCAGTCTGTGGGAAAAACAAATGGCTGTTTTGAAAAGTGAATGAGTTCCAAAGCCGACATGGTTTGTAGTCGAAAAAGGAATATTGCTATATACATGTTACATGTAAGCTATCCTGCATTCAGATAGGATGTCAGGATAACTGGTAGTCTTTGGTAGTAGTGGGGTACCATTTGAGTACAATAAGGTAGCATCAATTTAACTCAAGCTTGGTTCACACTACATCATGAACTGATTTGTTTTACGACTCCCATGAGTACATTGACAAGGGAGAGGCAGTCACGTTCCATCTTTTTGTAAATTATTGTTTGTTGAGTTTTGAACAAGCAGATACAAAAAAAAACAGTTCTTACCTGGGGCTGTGATGAAAGGTCATTTCCAGATCACATCCAGCAGTCGAGTTAATAAGATTTCCATTAAAGCCAGTGGCTCACCCTACAGGGTCCTTAACAAAGACAATGACGCTGATTCGGAATTACTGTATCCTTCAATTTCCTTCAAAAATCTGGCTGTGAAAATAACGAAGGTCTAAAAAAGTGGCAGTGCCAGAATGTAGATAACAGAGTATCAAGTACAAGCCATACTTTCAAAACTAAGTTTCTGGAAACTGTTAGGGATGCCATTAAAACTAATGTGTGTTCCAGAATACTGATATAATTAATAGAACATATGGATGTAGTCCCTTCAGAACCTCCGTTAGATATTTTACAGTTTTTGTCTCTGGGCTGTTTCATCAGATAAGCACAGCGTAAACACTTTGAGCTAACTTGCAGTGTATAAATTGCTGGGATGTTATGCGCTTAGATTAATTAATGACTGTAACCAGCACTATGATGGTGCTGTAGCACGCAAAGTAAAAATACATTACCCATAGCTTATCTCTGCATATAATTTATTATATGTGGTGCAGCACTGACTTTTTTGATGCTAGCTCTCACATCAACAGCCACAATGTATACAACCACCTCCCCGAATGACAAAAAACACATCTGACATCTAATCTGATTGGTAAAAGTGAGTTAAAAGTCCAGAGTAAGTCCAGAAAACCACCAGCAAAAGTGACCTGAATCCAAAGGGGAAAAAGTTCATGTAAATGTCCTTGATTCAGACTGCAGGAAATATGAAAAATTAGATTTGAGGGCCTCTGTGGGTTTGCTTGTAACATGTGTGTAGTAATATTTTCATTCTGTAATACAGAAGATCCAGATTTTGAAGGAAAACTCTGGATATTTTGGTTTAGCACAGTGTTGGACAGCGACGCTTTTCAAAACACTGTCCATTTTTTCTGTAGACGAGGTCTGGAGGCCTTTTTCACTCAGAGGTCTGTTTGGTGATTTCTAGGAAGGTGGAGTCTGCTAGAAGGGCGGAGTCACAGTCGATGTCCAGTCAGCAGTCTAGTTCTTCAGGGGTGTCAGTCGTGTAGCTGGACGTGTCTTTATTCAAAGTAATGCTGCACTTTCAATCACGCAGCTTTACTGTTGACACCAGTACTGACGGCCATTATACCCACTCCATTACCGGCCTGTCATCAGTGAATATTTATCAGCGCGTCTCAGAATACCTTGCTGGGTCTTAAAGCACTTTGCTCCCGGTAAAAGATGGTTTTGTCTCTTTCTGGTAAAGGCGTAATTGCTTTGTTTTTGTTGGATGGCTGACATTTAAAAAGCGCCAACTCTGTGACGCAGAGGTCAAATCAATTTCCGTGCAGTTGCAGAAAAGGGCGAAGTGCGTCTCCCTCCAGCACTGTTTGACACCCTTGAGGTACTGTTCTGCTGAAAAAGCAGCACTTGACTGCAAGCGGTTCTGAGTGTTACGGCTACTGATTTAAGATACACTGGTTTTCATGCATGTAGTATAATGATGACATTGCTCCAGCCTGCTCTGAGGTCAGAACGACTCGGACCTACATGGAACCTGCATGCAATGAAACAACAAGCAAAATGGTTCGCTTCTCGAGGCTCTCCTCTGCAAAAATGATATCACGGCCAACAAAAGCATCTTAAAGCTCAGGCAGTATGTCTAATATGCAGCATTATAACTCTGTGAGAATGTAACGATACACATATTTTCAGGTCTGATATGACTTTCAGTTTTGAGGGCAAGATTCAGGTCTGTTCTCAGCGGTCTGTGTTATTTCTGAGCTATAGGACCTCACCCCTTTCTGCCTACTTTATTCTGATAGGAACCCATATGCCTATTTTTGACCTTTGATATTTTTACTTTCAGTACACTGTTTCATATTCAGTTTTTTTTATATTGATATCATTACAAGTTCTAGAGATTTTTACTACTTACAAGTTACTTTGTCAGTATAATTGAAAGGTTTTGCTTTCATTGGCAGATTATGTTAGTGTGTTAGTGTCCCAGTATTATGTTTTGAAACTAATAAAGTAATTTGCTATTGCAAGTAAATTACTCTTGATGAAGCAAATAAAAATAGTTGGAATCCTCTTACAATAGTCTTACAACGATCTCGTGTTGAGAGGTTTATTGTCGACCTTTAAGGTGCTTTGCTTGCCGAGATGTGATTCTTTGCAGTGCAGCCGTGCGATGATGACTGATATTACTGTGCTTGTGTTGTATTTGGTAAGATGTTGATTATCCAGATTACATATATGATAGACAGAATAATTAGCATGCCGGCTCTCCATTCAGTGCACAATTATCAGAATGATCAGTGTGAGCAGCAGTTTCTACATGTCTTGAATTGATCGCTGGGGACGAGACTGAAGTGCTTTATAGAGTTCTGTGTACGGCTGTTAGTCTCTGAATGAACTGTGCTTTCTACTGGTCTTCCCTCCATGTTAACCCTCTCTTCTCCTGTTGTTCCCTGAAGGTCTCTTGAAAGGGAAAGGTATGAAAGATGAAACAATAGTTTTTTTTTTACTTCCTAATTCCCTCTTTATTCATCCTCTGCTTTGGGTTTTTGGTTTTAATCAAATAATGCACACATACTAATCAATACCAGCATGTCTGGGCATATAAAAATACTGCAATATCTCGGAGTGGGTTTTGCTCATCTTTAACATTATTCATTGTTTGACCTCTGGTTTGACCTTGATGACTAAATTAAATGTATTCTGCACCACTAAACAGATTGTTTTTTTCTCCAAGTAACCTCTGGCCCAGGTTTCACCCTTGCACTGAATTTTAAAATCTGTTTTCCATCTTCGGAGTTACATTATTGAAGTTTTATGAGTTTTATTTCAGTTTAGCAGAAAGGAAGTTTTATTCCTCTTAGCTGTGTAATGGATGGTAAGAGATTCAGCCTGTAATGCTATTTGTTTTCACTCATTACTAAAGATTAACTGATTAAAACTAAAGCTCAATATAAGCAGGATGTCATGTTCCCCGTTTCTTATTTTGATGGTGGTTTGAAGATTGTAATATGTGTCTTCAGAGCAGTTTTACTGTTTTTACTGGTTTTGCACTATTGCCTCTTGTGCTTTTCCCCACTGATCCTTGACCACAGTGAAAATGCCACAATGTAGGTCTCAGGCTGACCTGGCACCTACAGGGGACCCTGTCCTCTGTTCCCATCATAATTGTTTTTTAAACTTACACTATGTACCACCTGTCCAATTTAAATGGCAGCTTAAACAAAATTGCTGCTTCATAGTTCCACCTGGTGCACAGTCAGAGACTGTAGCCGCTCCACTGTCATGCACAGTTTGCTCCTCCAGATCAGTGGAATAGATCAGTGGAATAGAAGGTGGCAAAACTGTACATGGCAACAAATGGCCTGCAGTCTGTCACTGTATTGTAAAGTGGATCCTATAAAGGTAGGTGATGGGTTTACAAAGGGCCTTCTGGTTGATTTTCTAAAGGGGGTTTTCCACTGACTGGTACCAGCTTGGTTCTGTCTCGGACCTACAGTTTTCCACTACAGTTTTCCACTTTCAGACCTACAGTTTTCCACTACAACTGGCTGCTATAGGGATCAAACATTCTGAGAAGCTGCATGAGCAGAGTGCTCTAATCTGAGGTAAACAACATTACATCATTACAAACAGGCATCATTACAATCGATAACATGGATGAAATCAAAGGGAATTTATTTCTTATCCTTGGTTTGTGGCTGTTTGCTGAGGCAGAGAAAGTTGTATTCTGAGGTAAAGTATTCTGAAGTAAGGTGTTCTGAGGTAAAGTATTCTGAGGTAAAGTATTCTGAAGTAAAGTATTCTGAGGTAAAGTATTCTGAAGTAAAGTATTCTGAGGTAAAAAAAAATTCTGAGGTAAAGTAGACTGTGATAAAGTATTCTGAGGTAAAGTATTCTGTAGTAAAGTGTTCTGAGGTAAAGTAGACTGTGGTAAAGTATTCTGAGGTATTCTGAAGTAAAGTATTCTGAGGTAAAGTAGACTGTGGTAAAGTATTCTGAGGTAAAGTATCCTGAGGTAAAGTAGTCTGTGGTAAAGTAGTCTGTGGTAAAGTATTCTGAGGTAAAGTATTCTGAGGTAAAAAGTAGTCTGAGGTAAAGTAGTCTGTGGAAAGTATTCTGAGGTAAAGTATTCTGTAGTAAAGTGTTCTGAGGTAAAGTAGTCTGTGGTAAAGTATTCTGAGGTATTCTGAAGTAAAGTATTCTGAGGTAAAGTAGACTGTGGTAAATATTCTGAGGTAAAGTATCCTGAGGTAAAGTAGTCTGTGGTAAAGTATTATGAGGTAAAAAGTAGTCTGAGGTAAAGTAGTCTGTGGAAAGTATTCTGAGGTAAAGTAGACTGTGGTAAAGTATTCTGAGGTAAAGTATCCTGAGGTAAAGTAGTCCGTGGTAAAGTATTCTGTGGTAAAGTATTCTGAGGTAAAGTAATCTGAGGTAAAGTATTCTAAGGTAAAGTAGTCTGTGGTAAAGTAGTCTGTGGTAAAGTATTCTGAGGTAAAGTATTCTGAGGTAAATGCCAGATGACTTGTCTGGGTTCAGTCAACAACACTGACGTAACAATAGCAACCACTAATCAGTGACCACCAATGTGTACACGTCATCACAGTATCGGCTCGGCACGCTTGGGACCTCAGCCAAGATGGTACCGGGTGCCAGATTTTAGTTATGGAAAAGCAAAAAAGCGAGTAGAGTCGAACCGAACCGAGCTGCTACCAGTCAATGGAAAACCCCCATAAGTGAAAACAAGTCCATATCTTCTACCGAGAACACACATGTGCACACTTTAAGATAAGAGATAAGATAAACCTTTATTAGTCCCACAAGTTTTGCTACGGCAGAAGGTCAACAGTGCAAAGATAACAATTAAGAAACAACAGAATAAAATAGATAAAATAGAATAAAAAAATAAAATAATATACTCACAGCGCAGACATCTGTGTTATAAAAAACTTTACATAAATATATTTGTTGACTATATGTAAACAAAGTGGACTCAGTGCTGTGTCTGTACATAGTGAGTATATGTATACATACAGGTACACAGTGTAATGACAAGGTATTGACAATAACAGTATAAATGCTCCAGAAGAATTGCACGTTTTAAATTGCAGTTTGCTCAGTGGTGATGGTTCCACCCAAGAAAAGAAATTTCACATGTCCTATCAGAAAAATTGCACTCATAATATTGCACATAACTACCGTGGTGTATTGGATGTGTGTGTTTGTTTGTTTGTGCGTCTGTGGTCATCTGCAAGGTCTTTGTTGTGGAGAGACATCTTGATTAATGTGCAATTACAGTTAGGTTTCAATTTTATTTTGCTTTATTTATTGATTGATTTTTTTTCCCAGAATGTAACATATTGGAGGAAAAGGTGGAATATGGGAAACATCACAATGTGCTTTGGAACATTTGTTATTTAGAATAGTGTGTAGTATGTAGAGGATGTGTACCTATTTTAACTTAAAACAATCAACAGGTAATTTGAGCAGAAGTTTTTTAAACTGTTTGTTTGCTGACTGGCTGATGCTCCTTGTTTATAAAAGGTGTACACTAAATTAGTTGATTAGTCATGAGGTGGTCCCTTGCCCAGGTCCTGCAGCGCTCTTCAGTTCTGTGAGTCCTGCAGGGACAGAGTGGATGTGCTTTTCTAATTCTTCTTGCATGATTAAGCTTTCATCATGCAGGCAGGCTCTGAATCAGCCTCACACGTATGCAAACGCAGGGCAAGAGGACTGGCAGAGCACAGACCTCCTGATTTACCCTGGTACTACCTGAAGATTGTGTCTGGGCTGCAGAAATGATTAATCAATAAACTAAATTCCAGCAACCCGCCTACTACCGCACCCCACTGTGCTCTCTGCACCTCAAAAGTGTCTCTCCTGGGACCAAACTCTTGTTTTTGTGCTTTAGCTTTTGATTTCTTTTCTCTATTGTCTGAAAAAAAAGTTCTTTTGTAAGGAACCTTGTGAATTATAGATATCCCTACAAAAATAGGAGTTTTCCTATCCAGTGCTGAGCTTTTCCTTTCAGCTACACGCCACGAAAGTGACAAGAGAGCAAAGCAGCTTAAAACTTTCCAGTTCTGAGCACTTCTATCCTCTGCACTCATTATCTTGCTCGTGATTCTATTTCAAGAGTGCAGGAATACAATGGAATGGCAAACTGAGTAAGGCCATAACGATGTAGGATTTCTGAGACTATGGGGACTGAAAATAAAAATCAAACATTTAACTGTAATTGTAATAATTTAACATTAACTGTAAATTAAATTAAGATTAAGATTAGTTTATTGTTTTACTTGTTTCATGTACATTTTATGTACATTTAAAATG
>JBBPCY010052693.1:0-12903 GCA_037974405.1 Brachyalestes nurse
ACTTGTTTAAAATTGCATATTCCATTTAATCTCCTTTGCTCTGTTGTCTCTTACTGTATTTTATTTATTTATTTATTTATTTATTTTTTGTATGTTCTGACTTGTACGGTGTCCTTGAGTGTTGTGAAATGCGCCTATAAATAAAATGTATTATTATTTTTATTATTAAATAATTTTTGTAGTTGACTCTTATCCATAGTGAATGGGAGAAATAGGTGACGGTTGAGACCTGTTTGAAATCAGTGTACTGTGAGAACCTGTGGTGTGACGCATACGGAAGCTGAGAATGGAGCAAAATCGGGAAAAAAAAAACGCAACACGAAGTAACAAACACGGAGCAATACATGAAAGACTTCTTAACACTAGTGCTCAGCTCAGTTATATTAAAAATGACCTGTGTGACTGTTGTGGTTTAATCAAAACTAATCAGCCTGTGAATGATGCTACGCATTCAGCTGTTCCCATAAATGGCTTGGTAAGAGGCAGCATGCCCCTGGTAATTTCAAGTGTATTGCATGTGTATTCAGATTTTGTTTGGCTGATCAGGGACTGAGTACGGATCATTTAAAAATTTGATTTTGGTGGTTGAGTCACCTCCTTTGTACCATATGGGGAGAGAAGGCAGACGGTTGGGTCATCTTAAAAGTTGTGTAGTCTGAGATGTCATGGCTAAGGCCGCTAGCAAGGGAGAAGAGAAACAAATCAGCCTTATTAGGCTAAAAACACAGCACTGTTTTCAGCTGAGAGTATTTCGCTCCACCCCTTTTAAGCCATCCTTGACCACAAATGGCTTGGTAATAGGAAGTGACTCCAAACACAGGTTTTATAACAACCACATAATCACTCTTCACATTCGCTTATGGAAATGCAATCTAGAATTACAAGCAATCAGCTTTCAACACTACAGAGGACCACCACTTCCACCACTCTTTGGTCCAGTTTGTGCTCTGTATGCAGTGTGCTGAGTGCAAAGGTTTTGACCTGTCTTTAAAATATTGATGTGTCCATGGTCTGTAGTATTTTTGCTCTATTCACAGGCCAGGTTCTCAGTGAATAAAACTCACCCAGCAAAAGCAAGCTAATTCATTACTGAATTGCAATAAGGCTCAGCAAAGTCAGTTAAAGAGTGACTAATCTGTTTAAATCTCCAGATCTCTGGTGTGTCACATAACTGATCACTGCAATGCAGTTTAAATAAGCTTCTTCGCTAACTTATTTATTTTGTTGTTTTGTTTTTTATTGCCATAACAAAACTTCACCCCCTCCCTCTAAAAACATTTTAAAGTAATGAAATGTATTTTTGAGATATTTTAGATGAATGTTTTGTTTATCATGAAATGTTGGACAGCTGGCGTTTTCAAATAAATCCGCCAACAAAAAACACAGAGTGAAGACAGAGTTATGCAAAGCTGTAGTTGTATAAAGCTGCAGTGATATACAGTAAATATGCATTTGTGTAAAGCTGAAGTGCTGTAAAACTGTAGCTGTGCAAAGCAGCAATTGTGCAAAACTGTAGTTGTGTAAAGATGCACTTGAGCAAAGCCACAGTTGTATAAAGATGCACTTGTCTAAAGCAGCAATTGTGCAAAACAGCAGTTGTGTAAAGCTGTAGTTGTATGCACCTCTAAGCTGTAGTCATATAAAACTACAGTTGTGTAAATCTGCAGTGATGTTAAGCTGCAGCAGCAGTGTGTTCATGCATGTATTAGTTAAAATGAGCTGAAGCCTTTGCAGTGAGACACACAGGCTACAGTGTGAGGTGTTATATTTCACAGTGGGAGGTGTAAAAATGTCTCAGATGCAGGCGACTCATCGACTTAAAGACCACTCAGTAATGTCCATTTGATAAAATGTGACAAAATCCAGCACTAATGAAGGGAAATGCATGCAGAGGTAAGTTCAGTTGAGTGCTGGACCTCCAGTGCAAATGCTGGACCTCATACACTTGTATCAGCGCCATGCACACCCCTGCCATCACCACGTCAGCGTCCCTGCTGTGCCGAGAATCAGCCACAGCCTAAAATATCTAAAACGCAGATATCTGATACCTCTCTGTCCTCCCATCATTGTGACTGTCCAGCACAAGATGCTGAGTTTCAGATTGAATATAAAGACTATCAGTGATCTCATCCAAATGAAAATGAGATATTATCAGTACATCTAGCTATAGTTAATGGTGTTATTACCACACTGACAAAAAATAACCATTTTATTTTCAATAGATATTTCTCCGCTTTGTGCGATTTCATGTGCTTTTCTGTGGTGTTTTTCAAACTTGAAAGGAGTGAAAAACTATTGACCCAGGGATCATAATAACCAGATCAGTGACTCTTTGTAATAATAGGATTATATCTCTGCATGAGACTGATGAAAGCGATTGTTCTTCAAATAAACTCAGTTATCTGATGCTCACAGAGCTCTTTAAGACATGTAATCAAATAAAAAAAGAGGATTTATTACCTTGAAATGAGACATTTAGCATGATTGGACAGGATTTGGCCAGAAATTGATGTTGCGAGGGTCCAGTGGGCAAGCTATGAGGCGTGCGGGTTAAAAGGGCTGACGTGACTCCAGCGAGAGAAAGACTGATGAAGACATTCAAGCGCCTGGAGATGTTTCAGAGGCTCCGTTTCACAGCAGATTGAGCAGAAGTCTGAGATATCGCTATGGCGGGGACGGGCGGAGGGGGAGTGTGTGAGCAAGTGTGGTGAAGAAATGTGAAACAGTGTGTGAGGCAGGATCTAAATGATGGATGCGGTCACACTCGAGCGTATGAGTTAACTTCTCCTGTCTGATTTAAGCAGCACTGCATTATAAACAGTGTTTGCTGCGGTAATGGCCTGATCGGATCCGAGCCCTTGCCAGCTCAGCACAAGCTATAGCTGACAGCACCTCTCAAATACAAACAAACCCTATTTCTATCAGTACCAGTTACTCATTTGTTAGATCCTTATCTTGTCTCCGAGAAGTCTGAGAGGCTTCTGTAGAGCAGTGGTCTCCAACCCTGGTCCTGGAGATCCACCTTCCTGAGAAGTGCCAGCCTTCCAGTTTTAGCCACAATCTGCAACACTTGCTTTGTAAAATGAACTTCTTCAGAAGTTTCTGATTAATTAAGGAGGCAGCTCAGCATGTTAGATGCTGCTTGGAGCAGGACAGTAGATCTCCAATGGGAGGGTTGATCACCACTGCTGTAGATATTTTGGTAAAACTTCACCGACGGGCAGCATGACACCAATATAAGCCTTTTGTGTGTGTGTGTGTGTGTGTGTGTGCATAAATATGGTAACCTCATTTTTTTATATTTAGCTTTGAATCAAAATCTACTATTTGCTGCCTGAACAACTGTCTTTTCTTTGGTACATTGAGTAAATTAAATGAAAGAAATGGGACCAAGTGTTGAACTGTGACAGGCTGCAAAGCCCCTAAAGATACCAGGTGTTCCAACCACTCAGAATTCAGCACCACCAGTATACTGATCATCTGGAATCATCTGCACCTGTTTCTTTACTGGTTCAGGCCTTAAGTTAGATGTGCTTTGTTCAGCTTGAATGATTCATTTGAAGGTCACTATGTGGCTTAATAAACGAAAAACTTTCCTCTGATGCTGGTCAGGTTCAGGGACTGGACTGAAAATGAGAGTCTTTGAAAGTTATTTAGGAAGCCTGAAGAACTGTTCCTCAAGACTACATTAAAAATACAAGAAAGTCTGGATATTTGGGATCAAAATATTAAGAAAAGAGTGTGTGGACTTTTATTTATTTATATATATATATATATATATATATATATATGATGTATATATATATTACATTTTTTCCCCCTCAGTTTCTTTTTTCAAGGAAAATGTATGTTGAACAGGTCCCTTTACAGAGAAGTGTATCCTTAGGTCTAGAATTTCCTGATTCAGCTCTTCAGCTAATTGTCATGACCTTAATCTTCAGCTGAATCTGGCTAATTAAAGCGGGACAAATCTTTGAGCAAACCTGACAAGGAGTTCCCCAGGTGTAGGGCTTAGGGCCCTGTACTTTATTACTTCATTGCAACGTGACAAAAAAACACGCAATAACTGGTTCAAGTTTTGCTTTTCTGAACGTATTTTTATTTTAATCTTTTGGAGATCTCTGAATTTGATAACATATTCATTCCACATACACGGTGTGAATTTGCCGTGGGCTTGCCTGGATTACAGGTTTTCATTTCTGTTTGGAAAAGGTCTGAGATGGCCTGTGCTCTTGCAGGTTCTTGCATAATTTCTCTCTTTCAGGTTTCTTTATACCCTAGAACCTGAGATCCGCAACAAATGGTAAATCATCGTCATACAAAGCAAACTCCTTACATGGAAGTTCCCCTGGTTTGTGTTGATGCTTGAGGGGTCAGACGTCATGCTGAGCTTTGTTTGGTGTTCCTATTTCATGTAGAACCCAAGTTATTGTGATTTAAAAAACATGTAATCATAACAAGCACTATAAAAATGGCATTACACACAAATGCCCATAAAGCCTACATTTCTTTTATTTTAAGTTTTAGAAACAAACAGGAAAAGCATAAGATCTTTGAACCCACAAGAACTTTCAGGATAGTCTCCACCTGCAGACCACCCGCAGAGGGAGGGGGTGTCTGGAGTGTGGCTGGTTTACACCATTTACATTTGTTGAAATCAGATTTCACTAAAATGCTCTGAGATCTAAGCATTGACAATTAGCCCTCAGAAACTTTAGGTGTGCAAAAAGGCAAGATAGTGGAAAAGGAAAAGAAGATGCATCATTTTTGCCAGTTTTTGACATAGAACCAGTTGACAATGACTAGACATAATTATGTGGCTATGAAATTATCTTTAAAAAAAGACACATTAAGCAAATGTATAGCAAAAGTCATGGTGTAAACTCTAGAGTTATGTGGCTGATATGCTTCAAATAGCTGCATAACCTACTTTCTTCTAAACTTCACTAATTGCTTTCCATACTGTCCAAAAATACTCCATCCCATGTGTACCTGAACTGCTGTGGACCCCCAACTATGATCACGGCGGTGGAGGAGCAGAGTGAGTTCTAGCATCTCCGCTGTGTGTTTGAGCTTTAGTATGAAACTATTATTCACACTCTGTGGTTTATTCTCCAAAACACACTCTATATTGCTCAGGCAGCGATTATTCAGCAGTGTGAACTTCCACCCATGGTCATCTTCTCCCTAATGAGAGCGTTCACCAGTGTGGAAAGGGTGCATCTCTATGGCATGAGGAGCAAGGATATGTAAAACTGCCCAGTTTATTTGTCTAAAGAACTGAAAGTGTTTTCTGGAGCACTTCAAGACATCCTGTCTTTTGGGGAAGTTTGGGGACACCTGAACTTTTGAAGTGAATTTGAATGAAATTCCTTTTTTTGTAATTGTGCATGAAACAATGAGATTCAATGTGCAACTCACTGTACTTTCAGTCACTGGCCACTTTATTGAAACACCCGCTTTGTACTTACTGGCCACATCATTATAAACACCCACCCAGTGCTCCCACTCACTGGCCATTTTATTAGAAACACCCACCTTGGGCTTTTACTTACTGGCCACTTTATTTAAAACACCTGCCATGTAATGCCACTTACTGACTTTTTTTAGAAACACACACCCAGTGCTCCCACTCACTGGCCAGTTTATTAGAAACACCTTGTTTTCATACTCACTGGCCACTTTATTAGAAACACCTTGTTCTCATACTCATTGGCTTATACTAACTGACCACTTTATAAGGAACACCCACCTTGTGGTTCCACTCACTGTAGTAACTGTGCAAACTGCATTACAATTATATTCCATTGTCATATATTACATATTTTGATTATGTTTTGAATGCAAATCAGCAAGTTTTCTTAGTCAGTTTACAATAATCAAAAAAAGGAGCTGTTTAAATGTTCAGATCTTTATGAAGGAGCTCAACACGCTGCTGATAAAAGTCCTTACAAATAATGCATTCAAACCTCTCAGGTGTTTAAAGCACCTTTGGGCCAAAAGGATTTCCATTTAACAACACGGTCAAACTGGAAAATCCTTTTGGCCCAAAGGTGCTTTAAACACCTGAGAGGTTTGAATGCATTATTTGTAAGGACTTTTATCAGAGTAGGTTTGGTGTAAAACCCTCCTTTGGTGTGAAACCCTCCATTCTAGAGATACTTACAGAGTTAGAACTGCTCACAGTGGTGGTGAATGGAACCAGACATATTACTCAAAAGCTCCTTACAAATTATTCAAGAAAATGGTTATGCCTGATGTCTCAGACAGTTATTGTTGGTTTTACACCACCAATAACCTTAGAATTTAATGAGTCTGCGGCAAAGTAGTGATCTCTATCCATCTCTCTGTCTATGTCTTTCTCTGTCAATTTTAATGAATCTCAATTCAATTAAATTCAGTTCAGTTTTGTTAATTTGAATTAATTGGGGCTGCAAATATTTGCAACATTGAAAAGGTGCTAAAATAATCTCTCTCTCTCTCTCTCTCTCTCTCTCTCTGCCCCTGGGGTCCACTGCAGCTTCTTAATTACACCTTTTACTGTGTTCACTAGAATAATCCCTTCTTTTCAAACGTCACTTCTTTTTCCCTGGACAGAAGCACAGGCTATTTCAGAGCCAGAGAGAGAAGGAGAGAGAGAGAGAGAGAGAAAGGGAGAAAGAGAGAGAGAGAGAGAGAGACAGAGAAAGAGAGGGAAAAAGATTGAGAGCGGGGAGAGCAGAGGGATAAAGGAGGAAGAGTAAATGAAGTGGTGTAAAGCTGGTCATTACTGGTGAGTTTGTGCTGATTGAGCAGAGCCTGTAGGCATCTTAACAAAAAACACCACACAGGAAACTTCTCACCAGCTGAAACAGCCACCTTGTGCTACCACTTAATGGCCACTTTATTAGAATCATCCACCTTGTTCGTCCACTCACTGGACACTTGATTAGAAACACCTTCCTTGGTCGTCCATTACTGATCACTTTATTAGAAGTGAAAGTGAAGTGAAAAAAGTGAAAGTGACCGTCATACGTGAATGCACCACAGCACACAGTGTGAACAGCCCAAAATTCTTCCTCTGCATTTAATCCATTCACCAAGTGAAGCAGCAGGCAGCCAGGAACACAGCGCCCAGGGAGCAGTGTGTGGGGACGGTACCTTGCTAAGGGTACCTCAGTGGTGCTTAGCAGTCTTGGGAATCGAACCCACAACTTCCTGATCGCAGGGCGAATATGTCTGGTTATATATTGTAGCACATCTGTTGCTACACAGTTTATCAGTCCCCATCTACCTCTTCACCATTGTTTAGTTTCTCACAACAGAACCACTGGTGTGACTGTATCAGACCCAGTTGTAAAGTTTTATATTTGTTAGTCGTTTCTATGTCAAGTGTGGAATTTACTCCTTGTCTTTTCTGTTTTCTTGTCTATGTTGTTGTTTACATTCTCCATGTTTATGTGTCTGCTCCATGTGAGTATGTTTTGGTCTTGGCCCCACTTTTAGCCCCACTCCCTTGTTATCCCATTCACCTGTGTCTAGTCCCTGTCTCCGCCCCTACTCAGGTGTTTCCACTTGTCTGGTCTGCGTGTATATATAATAATACCCATTGTCTCAAGGAGTGTGTGTGGATTCTTTTTAAAACCTCTTGTAATTAGGCTCTTAGTAAAACTCTCTTTTGGAACTCAGAAATTTGTAGTTTATTTTCCTCTTTGTTTTGGCTGTGCTCCTGTTCTTTTTGTCCCTGCTTGTATTTTTTTTTACTCATGGCCCCTCATTTTTTTGTCTTACTTGTTTTTTGCTTTAAACCTTTTGGATTACATCCTGTCTGCCCTGACCCTCACACATTACACAGTAGAATCTCTTTACCACAATTGACTGCTGCGTTGTGATCCACTACCCAAATAATTTCTGCCCACTGGTGGTCCAATGGAGGTCCTGACCACTAATAAATAAGGCTAAAGGGGATTGACTTGTTCTTATATTTGCTGTGGTTGCACTGCCTGACTGCAGGGTTGCACTGCCTGACATATCCTTATCAGTGAGATGATGTTCACCTAAATGCCAGTGTCATTCATTTGACTTTAATTTGTTCAACAGGATGATTATGTTTGTTGCACAAGCTGTGGTTGCTAAAGGTTACAGTGCCACAGTATGAACGTGTATAGGGGGATAATAAATATTTAACAAAGGTGGTTTATAAAGACGTGAAATGGGGCAGCTGTTGGGATGCAACCCCAGTTTATTTTGATTTAGTTATGAATTACCTGTCAGATGTAAAAAAGTATAAATACAAGACTGAGTATAGAGAGGATGGACTATCAGCTGCAATCTTGAATCTCTATTAACCTGCAGTGTTGCTCAGGAGTTAAAATGTATTAGAATGTTTACTGCTGAATTTTCCAAAACACACTGGGGTGACGGTACACTTTAATAGAAAGTAGTCAGGCAGCGCAAGGCGTTATACACTGAAGAGTTAAATGAACAATCAGTGTAGGTACAAGATAGATGAACCTCATGAAGTGGCTTGTTAGTGATCAGATCTTCATTATCTAGTGTGGTGCGTCGTCCATACAGTGGTCTTGCATGTGCACATATTATAGATGCTGCAGCACCTGCATGGAGCTTCATCAAAGCTCTTCTCCAAGGCACCTCTGAGCTACTGAGCAAAAGATCTCACACTTTCATCTGCTGAATCAAAAAACAACAAAAAAGAAAAAAAAAAAGGCACGGTATCCTGCACCCACAGAGCCTCGCAGATGGAACAGCTTAAGCCTCGTGCTGCCAGATGATGAGCGACATATGAAAAAACAAAGATGTTCTGAAGCATCCCTGAGTATAATGGCTGGGAGCACGGGCTCCAGGGAATGGAGAATCTAATTTAGTTCCGAGTTGCATCCCTTTGGCCTTGAAATCCCTTCAGAATATCATGTGATAAATACTGCAAGAAGTGCGCAGTCACAGGAGGAGTGTGCGGCGTTTAATTAGTCTTGCCGTGGCAATGCTGGAATAACGACCAATTGATCAAGGATGGTCATTTTTAATTTTTTTCAACTGAATTGATAAGTGGGGAGAAACACTGTGCATGCCTCTTTGCCTGGTTTGGTTTCCATGGTAGCACATGTGGTGTTTTGCCAGCTCTTCACACTGTTGTCAAAGCTGGAGTGTTCTCCAGCTCTGGATGAAAAGTTCCACCCCTCAACCCCAAAAAAGGCTCTCAGGCTCTCACACATAGATGTAGAGTAGGCTATTTGCTTCCATTTGGGGTTGAAATGCTGTTATTTTTACTGTTTAATTTTATTTCTGCAACGTTAAATGTGTGCATAACTACCATTGGGGTTGGAGTTCAGATGCAGGAACCCCCCTTTTCTGGGGTTGTTTATTGTGTTCTGTAGAAATTGAGTTGATAGAGGTTCCGTTAGAAGTGGTCAGTTTCCAATGGACCAGTCAGATCAAACGTGAGATATGCCTTCAGTGGAGGGCCATCATCTTGTATGCCATCATTCCAAATAACACTTTATTTTCTCTGATTAGGAGCAGCAAATGGACGGGGATAAACTGCTCTGGGTTGCAAGAGCTAGTCATATGTAAATGTGTTCATGTATGGAAGTAATTTAGTGACAAAAGTATGTAAATAAATAAACACATTGAATTGCTGAAATTAAACAGGCTTGAATGATAATGCATGCAAGTTTATGTAGTGAAGTTTGTGTTGAATTTATTTCAGTTGTAATGACAGCGTTTAAGATTCAATATAGAAAAATTCAGCCTTTCAAATCATTAAAAAAAAAATTATACATTTAATTATTCAATAGTATTATTCGGTGCTGAATAATACCAATTGAATAACTAATGTTGTAATTTTTGCTGTTTTTGCTGAATTTGAAAGGCTGTATGTTTCTATATTGAATCTTAAACACTGTAATTACAATTGAAATAAATTTAACACAAACTTCACTACATAAACTTACATGCATTATAATCTAAGCATGTTTAATTCAATTTCCACAATTTTTGTTTTTATTCAAATACTTTTGTCACTAATTTACTTCCATATTAATGGTTGTGCGTTTTACTGTGTCAAATACCACATAAGTTAGTTTATTACAGACAGTGTTGGGCAAGTAACTTCAAAACTGTAATGCATTATTTATTACTTGTTACTGTCATTTCAAAGTAATGTGTTACATTACAGTATTACTGTATTTAAAATGTAAGGCATTACACTACTATTGTATTACTTTTAAGTTACTCTCACCAAAATAACTGGAAATATGGATTTGGCTCTAAATGTAGCTCATGACGCTCAGTTAGCTCATTACACAGCCAGTGGAAGGTGATGTTGTATCTGACTGAGCTGGGCTTATGGTTAAAAACAGTACTATCCGACGTTAGATCAGTTCCAGGTTCACTCATTTCTCTGTTCTGTCTGACTACAAGAAGTGAAACATTTTGCGAGGAACGTTTCTCCTCGGCTGATCTCGCAATGATTTTGTATGAAGAAAAAAAAACCCAATCACTTAATTCCGGATTAAAAATGCATTGTAACACGCATTACTGACATTTGTACTGAGTGAAATATGACCATTTTTTTCTGTAAAGCCTTACATTACCGCATTACATCAAAAAGCAATGCATTACAGTAACGTGTTACTCCCAACACTGATTACAGATTACTAAACACCTCCCCATGAGTAAGATGGTTCAGACATATTGTTAGCATTATGCTTATTGTTGGCGTGTTCACTTTAGCTAGTGAACTCATTAGCTAGTAAAATAAGTATGATGCTAATAGGTGGGGTATTCACTTTCATTCCTCGTTAGCTAGTAATGGAAGCATGCAAGCTCAGGCATGCCATTTGGTGGGGTATTCACTTTCATTACTCATTAGTAATAGCTAATAGTAATAGTAGTAAACCATAATGATTAAGGCATGATGTTAGCATCATGCTAATTAGTGGGGTTTAAGTTTCCATCTCTCGTTATGCCAGTGCTAAACTAAAGACATTTCTTGGCTGATTGACTACATTTGGAGCAAGAAGAGAAACATTTCCCCAAACTTTTGCTTTTATACATGCCTGTGAGTCATGTTTTCGAGGGAACCGGAGGGAGAGGTTGGGCATCTGTGCTTTATGAGATCTCCCAAAAGCAAGAATTGTATGATAAGCCTGGCGTTGGTTCAGCTCACACACTCGATCTGGGCGCATCAGCAGATGACCGCTTGCTCTCTGACCCATCCTACTGCCCACACAGCACGAGAGCTGGCAGACTGTCCAGGCCTGAATCCACATCCGGCAGAAGGCTGGACTCATTGCGTCTTTGTTTTATGTTTTTATTCCAATTACACCAATGCCATGGAGTTACATACACAGTCCTATGTAAAAGGACTGTGTTATATTTACCTGTTTAGATGTGCAGTATATGTTTTTAAAAGCTAATATTAGAATCTACACACAATATAGCCACAGTAAATAGTGATTTTATGTATGTCTGTGTGTTTGTTTAATCGCCTCATGGAAGCTCAGTATTACCTTGTAGTTCTCATCAAATGCCTCAATCAAAACTTCATTATATTAAATCAGGAGCTATTGATGGAACTTCAGAAAAAAAGACTGGAGGTGAAATCTGTTATTTTAGGAACAAAGAAACAAAGCCTTGGTTATATTTAATGCTTTCTTGTTTGTTTGCATGTATTCTAATGTTGTGTATTTACTGCTCAGATAAATTAGTTTAAACAGATTGAACAAGAGCTTTAGACTTCTGCACAGTACTGTACATTTTCTTGTATTTCTTGTATTTTAGGTCTCAGAAACGAACAGAAAAAAACACAAGATCTGTAGACCCGGGGAAACTTTCAGTCTCCGCCCACCAGTTGGTGGGGAAACCTGCAGAGGGGGTTGGTCCAGTATGAGAACAAAAACTGGTTTTAGACTGTTTTACACTGTTTACATTTGTTGAAATCAAATTTTACTAATATACTCCGAGTTCTAGGGGTTAAGCTCATGTCCTCTTTGATGGAAGAAACTGCAGCTGGACCCCTGAAAGCCTGACATCATTCTGGCACAAGAGCCTGGCCTTCTGGAGTCCAGCCAAAAGGACAGACACGATCTAAAAGCTTCTGTTTGGCAGCCGAGGCGGACTTTTGGGTCTAGAGAGGTGTGAGAGCTTGACTCTGTAACACGCCAATTAGTTTAATTTACTCTGGGGCTTTATAGAAAGCTGCTAAAGTTTGAATCGCCCTTGTCTGTTGGATAAAAACAAACAACACACACTAACAGTGCTGCACCGTAAGAAAATCACATTCTTCCAAACTTAAAAGGAGCATCCATAACTTTAATGAATATTTCAGTCTGTTAGAGGCTCTGAAAGCCTGGCAGCTGTAGATCTAAACGAAAGAAGCAACATTTGGACTCCAAACATGTCTTGAGTGGTCTACACTGCCCTCCATAATTATTGGCACCCCTGGTTAAGATGTGTTCTTTAGCTTCTAATAAATTCCGATTTGTTCTAAATAATATAGGACCACAATGAAAAAAAGAGGAAAATCCACCCTTTAATTCAAGGGTATTTATTTAGTGGGAAAACAAACCCACATTAAGAAATAATTATTTTATATCACCCCTGATGCTAATACTTTGTACAACCCCCTTTTGCCAATAAAACAGCACCTAATCTTCTCCCATAATGATTCACAAGATAGGAGAAAGAGGAATCTTCGACCATTCCTCTTTGCACAATCTCTCTAAATCATCCAGTGACCTGGGTCCTCTCCTCTGCAGCTCACTCCACAGGTTTTCAATGGGGTTGAGGTTTGGGGACTGAGATGGCCATGGGAGGAGCTTGATTGTGTGTCTGGTGAACCATTTCTGTGTAGATTTGGCCACATGTTTAGGGTCATTATCTTGCTGAAAGACCCAGTGACGA